>JAQQSK010011379.1:0-12302 GCA_028658325.1 Potorous gilbertii | reverse complement strand
ACAAATGGGGAGAAAATTTTGGAACCCAAAATCTTGTGAAAATGAATGTAAAAAGTTAAATAAATGTATTTAAAAAAAAAAAAAAATTTTGAATTCCAACTTCTCTCTCTTTCTCCCTCCTCACCCACCTCCATTGAGAAGGCAGTTAGATACGTGTTAGACATGAGTAGTCATGCAAAACACTTCGATAACCGTCATGTTGTGAAAGACTATATTTCCCTGCATCCTATTCTGTCCCCTATTTATTCTATTCTCTTTTGATCCTATCCCTCCTCAAAAGTATTTACTTCTAATTACACCCACCTCCCATTTTCACTCCCTTCTATCATTCTCCCACCCCCATCTTACCCCTTTCCTCCTACTTTTCCTGTAGTGTAAGATAAATTTTCATACCAAATTGAGTATGCATGTTATTTCCTCCTTAAGCCAAATCACATGAGAATAAGGTTAACCCTCTCACTGCCCTGCTCTTTACCTACATTGAAAAAGCTTTTTCTTTTATGTGAGAGATAATTTACCCCATGCTGTTTCTCTCTTTTTCTTTTTCTTTCTCCTCCCAATATATTCCTCTCTCAGTACTTCATTGTTTTTTTTAAATCATCTCTTCATATTCAACTTACCCTGTGCCCTCTGTCCATGTATATAATCCCTCCAACTACCTCAATACTGAGAAAATTCTCAAGAGTTACAAATATCATCTTTCCTTGAAGGAATGTAAACAGTTAAACTTTAGTGAGTCCCTAATGATTTCTCTTTCCTATTTGTCTTTTCATATTTCTCGATTCTTGTGTTGAAAAGTCAGATTTTCTATATAGCTCTGGTCTTTTCATCAAGAATGTTTAAAATGAATGCTATATTTCACTGAATGACCAATTTTCCCCATAAATATTATACTCAGTTTTGCAAGGTGGGTGATTCTTGGTTTTTATCATAGCTCCTTTGACCTCTGGAATGTTATATTCCAATACCTTCATTCCCTTAAGATTGAAGCTGCTAGATATTGTATTATACTGATTGTGTTTTCACAATACTTGAATTGTTTCTTTCTGGCTGCTTGCAATATTTTCTACTTCACCTGATAGCTCTGGAATTTGGCTACAATATCTCTAGGAATTCTCCTTTTAGGAACACTTTCAGGAAGTGATCAGTGAATTCTTTCCATTTCTATTTTACCCTCTAGTTCTAGAATATCAGGGTAGTTTTCCTTGATAATTTGTTGAAAAAAGGATGTCTCTTTTTTTGATCACGACTTTCATGTGTTCCAATAATTTTAAAATTGTCTCACCTGGAACTAATTTCCAGGTCACTTGTTTTTCCAATGATATATTTCACATTGTCTGCTATTTTTCATTCCTTTAGTGCTTTTTAGTTTCTTGATTTTTCTAATATCATTAGCTCCCATCAGCTCCACTCTAATTGTTATAG
The DNA here is from genome assembly GCA_028658325.1 of Potorous gilbertii. Taxonomy (NCBI): domain Eukaryota; kingdom Metazoa; phylum Chordata; class Mammalia; order Diprotodontia; family Potoroidae; genus Potorous; species Potorous gilbertii. The sequence goes on along the minus strand of JAQQSK010011379.1, from coordinate 10,877 downwards.
AACTATTTTCTTCAGTGACCTTTTGGATCTCCTTTTCCATCTAGCCAATTCTACATTCTTCTTGTCATTGACTTTTTGAATCTGTTTTGCCATTGGGGTTAGTCTATTTTTTAAGGTATTATTTTCTTTTGTAATTTTTTAGTCACCTTTAGCAAGAAGTTGAATCAGTTTTCATGATTTTCTTGCATCACTCTCGTTTGTATTTCAATTTTTCCTCTACTGCTCTCATTTGATTTTCAAAATCCTTTTTGAGGTCTTCCATGTCCTGAGATCAAATTATATTTTTCTTGGAGGCTTTGGGTATATGAACTTTGATTTTGTTGTCTTCTTCTGTTTGTATACATATTTTGGTCTTGCTTTGACACGAAAGAAAGATTCTACAGTTTGGTTCTTTTTCCGTTTTTTGCTTCTTTTCCCAGCCATTTATTTGATTTTTGATCTCTTTCTCCAGGTAATTCTCTGCTTTCAATGCAGGATAGGGGGAAGGCTACTGTCAGTCACTCAATCCACTCCTATTCTGTGGAGCTAGAGCTCCAGAAACAGCCACTGCCTCTGTCCTTGATGCTGCTGCGGCTCCCATGGGTAACTCTTCCTCCTCCTCTGTCCTGGGACTGGGACCAGATCACTTTACTCTCTCACACAAGTCTGAGAGGTTTTTTTCCACTTACCTTCCAAATTGTCCTTGGCATTTTAGGGTTGTGAAATCTGGAAACTTCCACATGTGCCAGAGATTCAGTGCCCCAGAGGCCTGCTCAGGTCTGGTCTGTGTCAGCACAGCCCACACTGGACTGTGATCTGCACCTATTATGACATGATAGACACTTATGGAGATTTGCTTCACTCCATCATTCTGTGGGTTTTGCAGCTCCAAAATTTGTTAGAGTCATTTTTTACAGGTATTTGGCTGGGTTTCGGCAGACAGTTCCACAAGTCCCTGCTTTCATACCACCATCCTGATACTGCCCTCCCAATTCTGCTTTCAAATGAGTTATTCTTTTCAGCAAATTTGTGTATTTATTTTTCCAAGCAGCCAATTCTGTTTTGCAAGGTGATCTCTTCACTGGATTTTTGTACCTCTTCTGCCATTTGACTTTTAAGTTTTTAACTTTTAAGTTGTTATTTTCGTCAGCAGTTTTGGTGCCTCCTGTACCAAGCTGTTAATTCTTTCTTTCAAAATTTTCTTCCAATATTTCTCTTCCCATTTCTTCCTCTGTCTCTCTTCCTTGATTTTTAAAATCCTTTTTGAAATCTTCCATGGTTTAAGACCAATTCATATTTTGTCCTGGAGTTTTTCAAGGTAGGAGTTTTGGCTTTGCTATCTTTTTCTGAATGTGTCTGAGTTTTGATATTCTGTATCCCCATAGTAACCTTCTATAGTTAGAATATTTCTCTGTTGTTTGTTCATTTCCCAAGATTTTTTCTTGGGTTTTAATTGCTAAAGTGGGTTTCTGCTTCCAGGGTGGAGGGTCCCTGCTCCACTGTGCCCATAAGCTCTGATGTACTAGTGTTCCTCCTTCGGAATTGCCACCCAGGACTGCAAACTGGATCTGAGTATGGGCCAAACAATAGAAAGTCCTGCTGCCAGTGCCAGAAAAGAGACCTTTGTAATCTCCTTCTGACCAGATGTTCAATGAATGCCCTTACCATATGTAGGCTGAAGGCTCTAGAATTTTGTACTGCCCCTGCTGATTCATTCCCAAGGCCTTCTCCTGATTTGCTGGGGCTTGGTTTGTGCATGTGAGTCCTCCATTGAATGGTGTTGCACTCTCAATCCCCTGTGTGACAGACCTGTCCTGCCAAACTTTTAAATTGTCCTGGGCTGAAAAACTGTTTCACTCCATCCTTTTGTGGGTTCTGCCAGTCTAGGAATTATTTTAGGGAATTCTTTAAATTCTTTAGGAGAGAGTTTAGATGAGTCCCTTCTCTCTGCCATCCTGGTACATAAAATAATGTTTTCAAAGTAGTTGACCTTTAAGTGATATAAAAATCTATTTCCCAAGGTTGTTGTGAGGAATAAACATGAGTTAACATTTGTAAAGTAATTGACAAGGCTTCAACTGCAAGATAAATTCGAACTATTGCTAAATTTCATGATCTAAAATCAAAGGAACTGCAAACTCAATATGAGTCAATAATGCAGTATGGAAACCAAAAAATCAGAGGGCACATTAAGAAAGTCATTAACCAGGACTAAGAAGGTGATAACTCTATTTTATTTCTCTCTTATCTGAATGTATATGGAGTACTGCATTTAGGATAGATCACCATATTTGAGGAAATATGCTGGCAACTTAGATAATGTCCAGAACATGAAATCTAGGATTGTGAAGTGAACTGAGTTCATACCATACAAGATTAGCTGAAAGAACAAAGTATGGAAAAGAGAAAATTTAGAGGGAATACAATAGCTATCTATTTGAAGAGATTGAAGAAATGGAAACTGCAAAAGATAGTATACAACCTATAACTCAAAAAGCTTTTGTCAAGCCTCCATAATGTGCCAGGTACTGTATCAGATGCTGAAAAATGCAAATAGAAAGAATGAAACAACCCTACTCTAATAAGCTTACATTCTAATGTGGAAGGAAAGGAGTACACACAGAAGTACTTCCAGAATAAATAACAAGAGAATAGCTATAAATCAGTGCAAAGTAGATATGAGATAAAGATGGAGGACCCTGAGTGTTGGGAGGAATCAGAAAACTTTGCTGTAGAAGGGAGTGTCTGAGCCATGTCTTGATGAAAGAGAGGGATTCTCTGAGGAATATCTTGGAATCATAGCATGTCGGCACTGGAAGGTACCTCAAATGACATGCAGCTCAACCAGACCCATGGAGAAAAGGAATGAAGGCATTTTAGGTCTGAGGGCAAGCTAGTTGCAAAAGAGACAGGGGATATATTGTCATGTGTGATGCATAGTGAAGAGCAGATTTACTAGATCAGAGTCCAGAGGAAAAGGAGTCATCTTCCATAAAGTAGAAAAATAGATGGAGACCAAGTTGTGAATGGACTTTGAAAGTTCAGCATAGCTTCTAGATTTTTGTTTGTTTTTTTGTTTTTCTGAAAGGAAATCAGGAGCCACTAGAGTTTATTTCAAGGAGAAGTGACATGGTCAGATCTGTTCATAAGGAAAATCATTTTGGCAGCTGTGTGGAAGACAAAATGCAATGGGGAAAATTCTTTGGGTATAGAGACCTATTGGAATTCAGTCATCTAAAAGAGAGGTTGTAAACTAGACTAGTAGCTGTGTAAATAAAGAGAAATGAGTCAGATACAAGAGATATTGTGAGGGGAGAAATGATACTTGTTAGTGGAAGAAATACATGTGGAGTTATGAATGAGCCTGACTCAGATTAATACCGTTTTGATTCAGTTTTAATGTTGGAAGGAAATGAGACACTTAGTTGTTCCAATCATTTATCAAAGAAGCTTTACTTAGTTATGACACAGAAAATATTCAAAAAATGTATACTTTAGCTTTGAACTTGGCTGGGTGGCACCATTTATCTCCATGTGGATGCTGATTTAATGAGCATAACAGGGTGTGACAAGTAATGGAGTTTGGGGATGTCTAGGTGGAGCAGGGGATAGAGCACTGGTGCTGGAGACTAAAAGACTCATCTTCCTGAATTCAAATCTGACCTTAGACATTTACTAACTATGCAACCCATGGCAAATCATTTTACCCTATGTGCCTCAGTTATCTCCACTTTATAATAAGTTGGAGAAGGAAATGGCAAACCCCTTTAGTATCTTTGCCAAGAAAATCCCAAATGGGTTCACAAAGAGTTTGGCATGACTAACAAATGACTGAACAACCACCACCAAATAGGAAAGATCTCAACATCATGGAAGTGCACTTTTTTATGCCCTTTGGTGTCCAGAAAGACAAATCCATGTGACCAGAGCTACTTCAGCCCTTTGAGCTAAGTTGTAGCCTTTGTCTTTTCAACTAATTAAGACCTTGGGGCAAGGATGACTTTGTTGCTTTACAAGGAAAAGTAAGCTCAATCTTCATGGGGGAAGGAGGTTTGGACCAAGCTCTCACCACATGAAATGGGGAGGAGGGTGAGCTTCAGGATATTGCTGTGGTTATGATCTTTAGGGGCTGATACATATCTGAGAAGTATATTCAATACTCCTAAGACATCTCTACAGTGATTTGATAAGGCATACGCAGACTACTTAAGAAATACTTTTGTGCTGTCTTCAAAAGACCATAACAGGGAGTTTCTAACAATCTATTAATATGGATTTCAGAAACTGCACAAAACATCTTTGATTTCCTCTCTGCCTAGGAAACTCTGTCTAAGAAGCCCACAAGATGACAAGGCTGAGGCACAGAAAATTGAAGCCACTTGCACAGGGTCACACAACTACTTTCACAGGAGAGCCTTGGAACTCAGATCTTCCTAACTTTGAGCCTAGAACACTCTCCACTATTTTATGTTCCCTCAATCTTAGAGAAGCAAGAATGGAATAGAAACAGCATCAGAAGGCAGAAGAGAACAATGGAAGAAACACAAAAGGCAAGAAAAAAGGGTACTAAGTCACCCTTGATTTTGTAACCTCTCTCCTATTTGAAAGTCTCTTTTTCTTGTTCAAAGACACCATTAAATTTGACAAAATAAAATTTGATAGCTTTGATAGAAAGATGATATTGCACTAAAAGGTGGAAAGAAATCTTGGATTTAAAGAAGTATCTGAGAGGTTGCTTAGTTTAATTCCTTTCCTTTGTTTTGCATTTAATTGGAATAGAAAAAAAAGAAAAAGAAAAAGAAAAATTAACATTAATAAACACAAATTTCTACTTATGTCATTTCCATCTATCTTTTCTTCTGCACCTTGAATCTGTCATCTGTCTGGGGAGATGAGAAGCATACTTCATGATTCCTCAGGAGTTGCGGGTGGTCATTGTGTTGATCAGTGATTTCATTATTTTACATGTAAATGAGGTAGACTGGCCTAGAGAAGACCAGTTTATAGGGAATGCTTCTCCACCTGCTTTAGTCTAAGTGCTAATGTGGAAACACGGTAAGTACTGATTTCTGGTCAAATACAATAAATAATTGTGCGATTCTGTTGCCTTTTAAAGAACTGTGGAGCTAGAAGAAGTAATGACTGAGCTAAGTGGGTGTACAAAAGGAATGACTTCCATTTTCATTGCTTTTCCTTTTCTTTATGAATATGAGGAAGGCTCCTTAGAGCTAGTACCAATCTCCCACCCTATCCTAGTGATTATAAACACATAGACACCTCTCTCTCAGTCTTTTTTTCTTTCTTGATTTCGTCATGTAAAGGAGTATTCCAAAATGGAAATAACCAAATGACCTTGTGAGTTTGGGAGATCCAGAGGTACCATCAGAGATCAAAGCTGAATTGCACCAGGAACAGTGGCCATTGGATCACTGCTGGTTCATGGCAGTGGAAGCAGCAGCACTTGGATGGGGAAATATAGTCACTGCCCAAGGATAGTGAGAGGGAGGGACCATGATCCTTCATGGCAAAAAGATGTGGCTGTGAAGAACTCTGGAAATGCACCAATCCTCAGAGTACAGGAGAGAGCTAGAGCTAAGGGGAATTTCATGAGAATTCCATGAAGGGGGAAAAAAAGACTTGCAGAGCCAGCTGTGAGAGGTACATGCCACATAAGAATACATGCAGTATATCTGAAGTTGACATAGAAGACAAGACTCAGATTTGACACTTATCCCATTTCATTTACATCTGATTCTATCAGGCACAGTGTTCTAGTCTAAGATCTCCTTTCTCCTGATTCCCACCTAGTGTGTTAGTGATTTGTCTTAGCATTATGTCCTCCACAACTTTGACAGGATTACTATCTATGACTTCAGTAAAATCCTTGATTAGTATGTTGACTAGCTGGCAGGAAAAAGAGCCTGGGGAGGTTTGGTGTGGGACTGAGAGGGTGCAGGGTTTGGGAGTGGGACACCTTCATTCTTGACGTACCTGTGCCGTGAAAAGGCCCCAGGACAGGAGGAGGTGGAGTGGGGCTCAAGCGAGCATGTCTCCTCAAGCTTGCACATGTAGTTGTTGCTCTTCAACACCAATCCAAGGCCACACATGCCTTGTCATGTGAACATGGCCCATACTTTGGGCACCAGGTGCTGGGGCAGCAGCAGCAGGTGGGGGAGGACCTCTTCCTCACTCTTCCGTCTGCCCTGCCTACCAGGCAGGTCCATGGCCCAGGACTCCCTGCTCTTGGTAGCCACCTGATAATTACTTATTAGAGCTCCTACATCCAAATCTTCCAAGAAAAATATGAATTGGTCTCAGGCCATGGAAGAGCCCAAAAAGGATTTTGAAAATCATGTAAAAGAAGTAGAGGAGTAATTGGAAAGAGAAATGAGAGTGATGCTAGAAAATCGTGAAAACTGAGTCAACTGCTTGCTAATGGGGGCCCCCCAAATGCCTAAAAATGATTAAGGCAAATGGTAAAAGAGTCCAAAAAGCTAACCAAAAAAATGCCTTAAAAAGCAGAGTTGGAAAACTTCAAAAGGAAGTCCAAAAGCTCACTGTAGAAAATAGTTCTTTAAAGATCAGAATGGAGCAGATGAAAGCTAATGACTTGATGGAAAATCAAACAATAAATCCAAATTAATTTTTAAAAATAGACAATTTGTAATACCTCATGGGAAAAAACAACTGACCTGGAAAATAGATATAGGACAGTTTATAATTTATTGAACTACCTGGAAGCCATAATAAAAAAAGAGCCTAGATATCATCTTTCAAGAAATTATCAAGGAAAACTTCCTTGAAATTCTAAAACCAGGGGATAAAATAGATATTGAAAAAATTCACTTATCACCTCCTGAAAGAGGTCCCAAAAGGACAACTCCTCAGAATATTGTAGCCCAATTGCAGAGCTCCCAGGTCAAGGAGATAATATTTCAAGCAGACAGAAAGAAACAATTCAAGTATTATGGAAACACAATCAGAATAACACAAGATCTAGCAGTTTCTACATTAAGGGATCGGAAGGCTTGGAATATGATATTCCAGAGATCAAATGAACTAGAATTAAAACAAAGACCCAGCAAAAGTGAGTATAATATTTCAAGGGGAAAAATGGTGATTCAATGAAATGGTAGACTTTAAGCATTCTTGACGAAAAGAACAGAACTCAAGAGAAAATTTGACATTCAAACAACAATCAAAAGAAACATGTAAGGGTTTAAAGAAGAAAGTGAAATCATAAGGGACTTACTAAAGTAGAACTGTTTACCTTTCTACATGAAAAGATAATATTTGCAAATCTTGAGAATTTTCCCAGTGTTAGGGTAGTTGGAGGGATTATATACATATAGACAGAGGGCAGTAGGTGAGTTTAATATGAAGGGATGATATCTAAAAAATTAAATTAAATTAAAAGATGAGAGAGGAATATTTTGGAAGGAGAAAGGAAGCAATTGGATAGGGTAAATTATCTCTCACATAAATGGGGCAAGAAAAAACTTTTTCAATGGAGGAAATGAGGGAGGTAAGAGGGAAAGTGTGGGATTTAGCTTAAGGAGAGAATAACATGTACCCTCAATTTGGTATGAATATCTGTCTTACACTAGAGAAAGTTTGAATGGAAGGGGATAAGCAGGGAATGGGACGATGATAGAAGGGAAGGCAAATGGGAAGAGGGTGTAATTAGAAGTAAATACTTTTGAGGGAGGATGGTCAAAAGAGAGAATAGAATAAATAGTGGGGGGAAAGGATTGGATAGAGGAATATATAGTTAGCCTTTCCCAACATGACTGTTATGGAAGTGTTTTGCATGAGTACTATGAAAATTGCTTGCCTTCTTAGTGGGGATGAGTGGGGAGGGAAGAAGAGAGAGAAGTTGGAACTCAAAGTTTTAAAAGCAAATGTTAAAAATTGTTTTTACATGCAGCTTGGAAATAAGACATACAGGCAGTGGGGTGTAGAAATGTATCTTGCCCTACAAGAAAATAGAGATGAATGGGATGAGAGAAGGAAGGGGTGAGATAGAAGGGAGGCCAAATTGGGAAGAGGGCTAATCAGAATTCTCTCACTTTTGGAAGTGGGCAAAGGGGAGAGATGGGCAAAAAATTTGGAACTTATAAGCTTATGGAACTGAATGTTGAAAACTAAAAATAAATTATATTATACTAATTAATAAATTAATTAGTTAAATTATTAGTTTAAAAAGGATCACAGACAGAAGAGTAGGGACCTGGTCAAGTCCAACTACTTCTGAATCACTGCAAAATGTACAAAATACCTGAAGCAGAAGCATGAAGCTTCAGAAAGTGCCCACTCCACACCAAGAACAAAGCTAAACTTCAACATTAAGTTAAAAGTGAAGAAATTGGCAAACACCTCCACAAAAAAAGGACCTAACCATAAAAGGCTATTATAGTGACAGGGAAAATCAAAACACAAATTCAGAAAGTCTAACAAAAAATGCAAATTGGAGAAAAGCCCAACAATTTTTAGAAAAGCTAAAACGAGATAAGAGTGATAAAAGAAAAAAATGGGAAAAGGAATGAGAATGATTTAAAAAAATTATGAATAAGGCATTAGAAGCTTAATAAAAGAGGCAAAAAAAATACTGCTAGTAACACTTTAGAAAAACCGAACTGGGTAAATGGTGAAAGAGGGACAAAAATTCAATGAAGAACTCCTTAAAATAGAAAAATGACCAAATGGAAAAAGAGATGCAAAACCTTATGGAAGAAAATTATTTCTCCAAAAGTAGATTTAGGCAAGTGGAAGCTAATGACTCCATGAGACAGCAACCAACAATGAAACAAAAAAAAAAAAAAAGAAAAATAGAAGAAAATGTAAACTGTCTCATTGGAAAAATAGTTTGCCTGGAAAATAGATGGAGGAGAGATAATGTAAGCATTATCAGACTACCCAAAAGCCGTGATCAATAAGAACTTAGTCATTATATTTCAAGAAAATATGAAGGAAGACTGTCAATATCCTAAGTCTAGACAATAAAATGGAAATGGAAAGAATCGACCATTCATTTCTGGAAAGAGATCCCAAAGTGAAAATTCCAAGAATAGTATAGTCAAATTGCAGAATTCCCAGGTCAAGGACAAAAGGTTACAAGTGGCCAAAAGAAACCATCCAAATATCTTGTTACCATAAGTCAGCGTCACATAAGATTTAAGAGCTTACTCAAGGCTCACAACCCGATATTCTGGAAGGCAGAAGAGGTAGAATTACAACCAAGAAGAACTGACCTGAGTGTAAAACAATACTTAAGGAAAAAGAAAACTCCAAAGAATTCCTGATAAAATGACCAAAGATGAGTAGATAATTTGCCCTTCAAACAGATGACTCAAGAGAAGCATAAAAAGGTAGCCATGAAAGAGACAAATCATAAGGGATTTCATAAGGTTAAAGCATATATATACCAATATGGGAAGGTGATTGTTGTTTGGTTGGTTGTTACCCTTCTTTTTCTAAAAGGACCAAAAGTGTGGAAGAAAGAACTTTTAGAAGGGAAGGGGACATGGGTGATATTGCTGGGCAATACTTAAATCTCACTCTAATCAAAATGGGATCAAAGAGAGAAGAACACACACACACATACACACACACACACACACACACACACACACACACACACACAAATCCAAACAACAAATAGAGCCATAGGAGTATACCTTAAAATAATGCATGGGAAATAATGAAAAGAGTTATTTTATTATGAGATCTCACAACGTCATTGGAGTGCTTTAAAAAAACTCAGTACATTCTCACACAGAAAATGAAAATAATAAGCTAGAGGAGAAAGGGAGATAAAAAAAAAGGAGGACAGCCAGTTTCATAGCCCTTATATACTCATGAATAATCTGAAGCCCTCAGAAGTTAAGGGATTCATCCAAATTCTCATAAGCAGTAGAAAAGATACCCCATGACTAAGGAATTTCATGGATTTCTTCCCCTACAATGGGCTTACAGCTTTAACACTGAATGAGTCACTTAAACTTCTTGCATGCTCAGCATCTGTCCCTGTAAGTTGAGGAGAAGTCAATGAATTTGCATTAGTAGAAAGTATTTCCTCTTTTGGGAGGTCTTTATTATCAATGCAAATTCTCTTCCCATCCCAGTCCATATCCCTTGTTTTTTGTTGTTTGTTGTTTTTTTTTTCTGACAAGGAATTGTCTTGTGACTCATGTCCAATGCTAGCCAAGGTATTCCTTTTTGGGGAATCTGTTTAATAAAAAAGAATATTCTTCAACAGATCGTTACAAACCCTCATCATTCTAGGATGGTCAAATGACATTGAATTCTCCTTAAAATGGTTATTATGGTGGAAAACTGCCTGGTTATAAATAGTTTCTACATCAATTTTTCGTGATAGAATTGGGCATTTAGAGAAGCTTTTCATGCTGTCTCATAAGGCTGAATGAGGCAAGAGCACTAGGGGAGGGGAAACTCCAAAATGTTTTCTTCACTCCAGTTCATCCAAAACAAATTCAGCCAGCCAAATAAAAATAGACAAATGAAGGTCTCTGTTAAGTATAGCCCTTGCATGGGAATTTTTTTTTTGGTCACCTAATGTTGTGACTAAAAGAGTGGTTTTAGAGAGAACTTAATTTTCTCTAAATGAATTCTTCTCTGTTTCTTAAATATAGATATGGAGTAAATATATTTTGATCACTTTTATGTTGATGTTCACTATGTGAGTTTTTACAGCCAAGACTATGTTAATCTTTCTCTTTTTTTTTTTTAAGATACAATCCCATCTTATTCAATTCACTCTGTGCTCTGTCTCAGTGTGTGCGTGTATGTGTGAATGTGTGTGTGTGCACGGCTGTACATGTGTATGTGTACATGTGTGTATGTGTGTGTGTGTGTAATACCACCAACTACCCAGATAC
>JAQQSK010011378.1:0-12302 GCA_028658325.1 Potorous gilbertii | reverse complement strand
AGAATGATAAGAAGCTTGAAAAAGTAAACAACAAAGAGAAGTCACAAGGGACTTACCAAAGTTGAAATGTTTACATTCCTATATGGAAAGACAATATTTCTAACTCCTGAAATTTTTCAGTGTCTGGCTAGTTGGTGGGACTACACACACACATACACACACATGCACACACACATGTACACACATGTGTGCAGACACACCCAGAGACAGAGAGCACAGAGTGAATTGAATAGGATGGAATCATATCTTAGAAGACATCAAGGTAAAAGGTGAGAGAGAAATGTAGTGGGAGTAGAGAGGGTGAAATGGAATGGGGTAAATTATCTCTCATAGAAGAGGCAAGCAAGAGACTTTTTAGAGGAGAGAAAAAGACGAGAGCTGAGGAAAAACAAAACTTGACGTTTACTCTCATCACATTCGACTAAAGAAAGCAATAAAATGCACACTCATTTTGGTATGAAAACCTATCTTACAGTACAAAAAATTGGGGGAGAAGGAGATAAGCAGGGTGGGTGTGTGATGGAAGGGAGGGCAGTGGAAGGAGAGAGCAATTTGAAGTCAACATTCTTGGGGAGGGACAGGATCAAAGGAGAGAATAGCAAAAATTGGGGACAGGATAGGATGGCGGGAAATATAGTCAGTCTTACACAATACGACTATCATGGAAGTCATTTGCAAAACTACACAATATGGCCTATATTGAATTGCCTGTCTTCCCAAAGGAAATGGGTGGGGAGGGAATGATGAGGAGAAGTTGGAACTCAAAGGTTTAGGAACAGCTGTTGAGTATTGTTCTTGCTACTAGGAAATAAGCAAGATAGGTAATGGAGAATAGTAAATTATCTGGCCCTATAGGACAAAAGAGAAGATGGGGACAATAAAAGGGAGGTATGATAGACGAGAGGTCAGATTGGTGATAGGGGAAATTATAATGCTCGGTGTATTGAGTTGGGGGGAGGAGACAAATGGGGAGAAAATTTGGAACCCAAAATTTTTGAAAATGAATGTAAAAAGTTATATAAATAAATTTATATTAAAAAAAGAATTAATCTCTATGAATTTCTATAGTGGGAGAAAGTCTCACTGTAAGATATTTTACTTTAGATATCCCTAGAAATCAAATTCTTACTATTTGAGATGTATCTTTTCCTATAGGCGGAACGATTCCTGGATGAATTCTCTGCGGGTTTCTTCCTGGCTTTATTAGAGTCTGGGTATTTACCTTGAAGCGCTATGGTCAGTAATAGCTTTCCTCCCTGCCTTTTTGTCTATCTATAGTAGAATCTCTGTATCTGTTCTATGAAAACAACAGTGAACTAGAGAAAAAGAAAATATAAAAGAGGAACAAAGTAAGCAAAAGACAGGGGTGAAAAGAAGACCTTATATGAAGTAGGTTTCATACCTGTTTTTACAGGTTTTTATAATTTTTTTCTTGGTTCTGACCCACTTAACAGCTAGACTTACACAATTCACCATCTATTTTATCCCCAAATTATTGTTGGGGGTAAAATAGTACCTAATATTTAAATATTTAAAATCAGGAAGGTTCAGGTATTTTCACCAGCAAAACAATATTGTATTCATGAGCCTCAGATATAGGTATCAGGTTTTGTCAGGTGTGCCAACAAGAATTAATGTGTCAATTTCTATCTTTTTCATATGAAGAGATTTGAAACCTCTACACTCACACTATTAGTAGAGTAGGAATTTTGTGAAGATGTTTCCTGACTAGAACTGAATGTTATTTCAGAATTAAGGTCTCTTTGCTGCTGCTGGCCCTTGTTTATTCTTCATTAAAGTGGGTTTCTGCTTATTTACCTTTTCCTTATCTAGTACTTTTGCATATCATACTGCACAGCTCAACTGTAAAATATGCTGTTTTTTCTGCTGTCTTTAGCCTATTTTCAACAGTGACATGCTTCCATGTTTGTTACTCACTGTAATGTCCTTGCCTTGCATTAGCTCTCTCATCTCTATACCTTGGAACTCTACTATCTCCTACAGGGTCTGAACTAATAGCACAAACTTCTCCTTTGTATGTTTCATAAAAGCTTGTATGTGCTCAAAATAGACACTTTAACAAACAATATCAAATAAACAGAATTTTAAAATTGCAAAGGACTTTTGAGGTCACCTATTAAGCACATATCTTTTTTGGTACAGAATTCCTGACAGGTTGTCATTCTGCCTCTCCTCTAAACTTCAAGAGATGATGAACTACTTATGAGAGCAATTCACTCCATTTTAGCACAACTTTACTTGTAATAGTTTTGTTTTTATCATATGAATAATTCCATATTACACTCATTCAGCTTAAGCACACACACACATATGTTTTCACTCATGCTCAGATGTGCATACATTCACATTTACACATGCCTCAAAAATGTAGTATGCTATTACTTTCAATACTTTCCTGTTTTCTAATTCTTATCTTTAGTTGTTGTGAACACTCATGCTGTTAGTATTGACACACAGGGAATTACTCTTTTCTTGCTCGCTTTCTAGTTGGAAAATAGCTAGAGGGTTTCTTTGTAAATGAGATTTCCTCCTCAATTCCTCTGTCATATTGTCTTCCATCTTCCAAGTGGAAAAATTGGTTGTTTTTCCTACTCACAAAAAACAATTTTTTTATTTTAATATATAAGTTTATCTTTTTAGGACTTAAACATGATATAAATCTCCAAACTAACCCTAACCTTATGTAAGGAAAGGTTGGTGGAAATAATATTCTTATGAAATGAATTAGAGTCAATCAATAATTATTGAGAACCAATTATGGTGTTAGATCTTATAGAATCTAAACTATTATGTTGCCTCATGGAGTTTAAAGTCTAGTAGTTCAGTTGAGGTCATGTCTGCATGTGTCAAAGACTGGTAATCTTTGATTTGACTTGACAAATGAGAGGTATCAGATGATATTCAACAGTATATGGGCTTGTGGTTATATTCATCCAACCTGCTTTTCTGCAACCTACCACTGCTCACCTGCACACATTTTGTGCCTTCTGTCTCCTCAGCACCTTTCATATATACCATTATTTTTGATTAATTTTATTTATTTTCAGTGTTCTACAATAACTACCATATAACTTAGGTTATCATTTTCCTCTCCCTCCCCCGTACCTTACCTATCCCCTTCCTCCCCTAGACGGCATACAATTTTGTATAGGTTATACACATACATTCCTATTATATACATTTTCACTATAGTCATGCTATGTTGAAGAATTAAAATGAGTGGGAGAAATCATCTAACAAACCAAAATGCAATACATACATACACACACAAAAAAATGATCTGCTACATTCTGCAATTGAATTCCATAGTTCTTTCTCTGAATGTGGAAGGCAATTTGCCTTAGAAGATCATTGGGAATTTTTTTAACTCCTTGTATTGCAATGAAGTTCCAAGTCTACCAAAAAACTCTCACACACTGTGGTCTTTGCTGTGCACAGAGTTCTCCTGATTCTGCTCCTTTTGTTCAGCATCAGATCATATAAGTCTTGCCAGGGCTCTCTAAAGTCTTCTTGTTCTTCATTTCTTTTGGCACAATAGTACTCCATTACATTCATATACCATAATTTATTCAGTCATTCCCCAATTGATGGACATCCCTTTCATTTCCAGTTTGGGGCCACCACAAAGAGTGCTGCTATAAATATTTTTTGTGCATGTGGGACCCTTTCCCATTTTTATGATCTCTTAGGGATAACCATTTTCTTGAGAAAAAGTTTATGACTATTTCTATTTCACCACTTGTAGCCTGTTTCTCTCTCTATCAGTGACTGAAAGGGTGATCATATTTGCATGCCTGTATATGGTAAGGCAATCAACAACACTGGTCAGAAGGAGATTAAAAGGGCCTTTTTGCTAGCACTGAAGCACGACTCTTGCTTTGCCCTTACTCATGTCTAGGTTGCAGTTATGTGTGATAGTACCAGGGAGAGGAGGAGCACTAGCCCACTAGAACTTGTGGTACAGTGGAGCAGGGACCCTACTTATAGTCCCAGGGAAGAAAAGAGTTCCTGTGGTCACTCACAGACCAGAGCTTAGGCCAGGAGAGTAGTAAGTACCTCTCCTTAGATCAAACCATGTTGGTGGAATTGAAAACTTACAGGTCCCTAGAAGTAGTTCTAAAAATAGCTATGCAAAACCCTAAAGCTTGAGGCAGTGCACTTTCCACCCTGAAGCAGAGCCCTACTTTAACAAAGAGTTAAAAATAATATAATTGGCTGGGAAAATAAGCAAACAACAGGAAAAAATCTAGCTATAGAAAGTAACTATGATGTCAAGGAAGATCAAAACACACACTTGGAAGAAGATAACAAAAGCAAAGCCTCTATATCCAAAGCCTTTAAGAAAAAAAATAAATTGATTTCAGGTCATGGAAGAGTTCAAAAAGAATTTTGAAAATCAAATAAGAGAGGTGGAGGAAAAAAATCATGAAAAAATAATCAACAGTTGGGTAAAGGACACACACACACACACACACACGCATGCACGCACGCACACACACACACTGATAAAAATATCACCTTGATAACCAAAGTAAGCCAAATGGCAAAAGAGGGACAAAAAGCCAATGAGGAGAAGAATACTTTCAAAAGCAAAATTGACCAAATGAGAAAAGAAGCACAAAAATTCACTGATGAAAATAACTCCTTAAAAAGTATAATTGGCCAAATGGAAAAGGAGGTACAAAAACTTACTGAAGAAAATAATTTTTTACAAATTAGCATTGAGCAAATAAAAGTTAATGACTTTATTAGATATGAAGAAACAATAAAATAAAACCAAAAGAATGAAAAAACCCAGAAAATAATATGAAATATCTCAGCGAGAAAACAACTGACATGGAAAATAGATCCAGGAGATATAATTTTAAAAAATTATTCAACTACATGAAAACCATGATCAAAAAAGAGTCTACACATAATCTTTCAAAAAAGTATCAAGGAAAACTCTGATATTCCAGAAACAGAGGGTAAAATAGAAATTGAAAAAAATCCACTGATCACCACCTGAAAGAGATCCCAAAATGAAAACTCCAAGTAATATTATATCTAAATTCTAGACTTTCCACATCCAAGAGAAACTATAAGGAGAAATAGTTAGAAAGAAACCATTCAAATATGATGGAGTCATAGTCAGGATAACAGAAGATTTAGCAGTTTTTATGTTAAAGGATTCAAAGGCTTGGAATATGATATTCTTGAGGGCAAAGGAGCTAGGATTATAACAAAGAATTGGAAAAATGGTCATCCAACAGAATAGAGGACTTTCAAGCATTGTTGATGAGAAGATCAGAGCTGAATTGAAAATTTGACTTTCATATACGAGACTCAAGAAAAGCACAAAAAGATAAACATGAAAGAAAAATCATAAGGGACTTGATAAGGTTAAACTATTTGTATTCCTACATGGGAAAATGATACTTGTAATTCATAAAAACTTTGTCATTATTAGGGCAGTTAAAAGGAGCATATATAGACAGAGGGCACAGATGTGAGTTAAAAATGAAGGAATGATATCTAAAAAAAATAAAAATTAAAGGATGATATACCAGGAGAAAGTGAAAGGTAGAGGTTGAATGGGGTAAATTGTTTTGCATAAAAGAGGTAAGGAAAGATTTTTTTTTTATAGTGGAGGGGAGGAGAGAACAGTCAAGGGGGAATGAAAGAACCTTACTCTTATCATAATTGGCTCAAAGAGGGAATAATAAACTCATTCGATTGGATATAGACATCTAGGTTACCCTACAAAGAAGTAGGAAAGGAATGAGGAGGTGAAACAAGGGAAGGAAGTTTGAGGAGAGGGATAGTCAGAAGCAAAACACTTGAGGAAAGAAAAGGGAAGGGAGATAGAGAATTGAATAAACAGGGCAGGCAATAGGATGGAGGGAAATACATTCAGCAATAGTAACTAGAAAAATATTTGAAGCAAGTTTCTCTGATAAAGGCTTCATTTGTCAAACATGTAGAGAACTGAGTCACATCCATAAAAATGAGAGCCATTCCTCAATTGATCAAAGAATATGAACCATTTTCAGAAAAAATAACCAAAGCTATATTTAGCCATATTAAAAAATGTTTTCAATAGTGGAGAAATACAAATCAAAACAATTTCGAGGTACTACCTCATACCTATTAGCTTGGTTAATAGGTAAGAAGAGGAAAATGAGAAATGTTTGAGGGAATCTGGGGAAAATGAGACATTAATGCACTATTGGTGGAGTTGTGAACTGATTCATCCATTCTTTAGAGCAATTTGGAACTATTCCCAAAGGATTATAAAACCATTAATACTCTCTGACCTAGAAAAACCACTACTAGATCTGCACCCCCAAAGAGATAAAAAATGGAAAAGGCTCTAGGTGTTAAAAAACGTCTGTAGCAAGCCTTTCTGGTGGCAAAAGAATTGAAAATTGAGGGGATGCCCACCAACTGAGAAATAGATAAACAAATTGTGCTATGTGATTATGTTGGAATACTATTGTGCTAGAAGAAATGATGAGCAGGAAGCTCTCAGAAAAAACTGGAAAGACTTACATGAGCTGATGCAAAGTGAAATGTACTTTGTACAGCAATATTGTAAGATAATCGGTTGTGAATGACTTAGCTATTCTCATCAATACAATAATCTAAGACAGCTGGAAGAACTTATGATGAAAAATGCTATCAATCCCCAGAGAAAGAATTGATGGTATCTGAATATAAATTAAAGAATACTTTTTTTGCACATTGAAGAATACTTTTTTTGCTTTCCTTATTTTTCTTGTCTTTTTGTCTATGTTTTATTTCACAACATGCCTGTTATGGAAATGTTTTGCCTGACTACACATGTATGACCTGTATTAAATTCTCAATGAGATACACTGGTGGGGGTAGGGCAGGAGGGGAGAGAGTTTGGGACTCAAAATTAAAAAAATTTAAAAAAACATACAAATATTAAAATTGTTTTACATATATTTGGGGAAAAATAAAATACTAAACAAAGTAAGGAAGAATAAATTAAACAGAAAAATAGTGAGAGTGGAGTATCTTTTGAGAATTGTATTATATTTTCTGTGATTCCCTGCCTAGCCTCAGAGGGATTAGCTCTAGAGAACTCACCAAATTTAAACTATTGGGAGTCCTCTGGAGACTATCAGAAATAAGGAAAGGTGGCATTATATTATTGTTGTTTATTAATTATCTAGTGATTCTCTGCTAAAACTAAAGTGCTGTATATGCATTATCCAAGCATTCCTATTTGCCATGACCAGGAGTCAGTAATATCATGACAAAGAAGAGTTCCATCAACTATAACAAAATCATGGAAATGTTAAGTTCCAACAAAGGCATGCTTGAGAGCTAATTCTGGTTGAGTAAAATCAAATTAATGCTTACCTTCAAGATAATGAGTCATTTTATCCTGTAGTGAGGAAAACTGAAAGATGGAATGTGGATCACCCTCTGAGAACTACTAAAGGCTCATTAGATAGTTTACATTTCTACCTAAGAACACATATGATTGATGAATATAATCAGAATAGTAGCTGTCAATAGCACCTGGTGGTAAGATTCATTCCTAGAATTCTTCAAGCATAGAATGAATGGTTGCTTTGTTGGTGATTCTGCAAAGGAGGTTCATTTTTTTTTCTAATGGAAGTCAGATTCTCTGAGCTCTTACTCAACTATGATTCTGTAGGTCCTGCTTAACTCTAATTCTTGGATGATTCAGAAGACATATTACGATCTCAGAGGTTGAGTCTCTTCTCATTGCTAAAGTCTGGAGATGAAAACATAAAACTGATGAGATTTTGGGCTGAATATGTCCTTTAAAGGTGACCCTGAGTTTAGATGGGTTGTTTCCCATAGGGCACCTGACAATGCAATCTAGTCCTTGAAGGAAAATATGAATTGAAAAGGGAGAAGATCAAGGAGTTAATAATAAGAGTTTGTGTTATGGAGTGGGTGGCGAGTCCTTTAATCAGTCAATAAATAATTATTAAGTGTTCACTATTTTCCAGGCTATACTAAGAATGTTACAGGTATTATCTTATGTAATCCTAGTAAGAACACTGTGAGGTAGGTGCTATTTTTATTTCCATTTTATAGTTGAGGTAACTGAGGCAAATGGAGATTAAGTGACTTGTCCTGGGACAGGCAGCTAACAAGTGTCTGAGACTAGATTTGATCTCAGGTCTTCATAACTCCAGTCATAGTGCTCTATCCATTGTACCACCTCATTTTCCTTATACTATATCTGTGCTCTAATTGATGAGCTAAGTCCACATCTTGACATAAAGTTCAGATTTAGAAAGGAGAAGTAGCCAGTTGTGGGGAACTTCAAAGAACTTATCATCTTCCTCGAGCTCCCTCTAGTCCTGAATAGAACTTATAAGATCGAGTGTGAGATGGATAACTCATGACCCAAAGTCAGAAGGAAATCATGGAGATAGAACATAGATTTTCCTGCTCTTTCAGCTATAATCTTTTAGCCAATACTTTTTTTCAATGTTGGCTAACGAAGTACAAACCTAATAAGTGATCAAGGAAGGATTTGAGCAATGCTCTTTTTTAATTCGGGGAAACAAATCATTCAACTATGCTCCCTTGCAATTTCACAACATGTCAAAAAGAGATTTATAGACACTGGCCTGCAGACCTAGGAGCTATCTTAGAGCCCATTTGGTCCTGTCTCCTCCATTTTAGATAGCAAAAATTATAAATCAGAGGGGTGATGTAATTTGATCACAGTCACATAAAAAACAGAGCTGGGATTTAAATGAAGATCTTCTGTCTGTCTCTAAAAGGGTTATTTTTTTCTACTACTACTTGTTGCTTTCCCCAAAATAAAATATTAGTGTACTTGTTGATTTACTTCTTAAGTCTTATTTAAGAATTTAGGTAAGTCCTTAATGCATTCTAAGACTTACAATTTGCCTTCTTATTTGACTGATGGTCTTCATGCCACTTATGCATGTTTTGAGCTATAAACTCCAGGGCTGACTCAATGGTTCCTTTAACCTGAAATTATATTATTAGTATTAAGTGATACCTACTGTGACAAATGATGGGACAGGCACCAGCAAGAGAGTCGGAAAGAAATAAGGAGGATGAATGAAAAATTTTAAGAGCAGAGTTTGGAGGTAGAACATAATGAAAGACAGAAAAACAAGTATGTGGGAGAGAAACAAAGAGTTTCTCAAGAGTAGCTTATTACTGTCATTTAATAGACAGTTCAGTTGTTATTTGGAGGCTTACAAACAGGAGGAAGCTTCCAGGTTATGTCATTCAACTTTCTCACTTTACATATAAAGAAACAGATACTCAATGAGAAAGATTGTTAATGGCAGAGTTTAGAGAAAAACTCAGGTCTCAGCTCTCAGACCATGATTCTTCTCAAGACACCAAGATACTTAACAATTGCCTGTCATTGTTTTCTTATTGTTTTTAGTTTGGTCATTTTGCAAATTTTTAAGCTCTTTAAGGGTGAGGACTGCTCTTTATTTTTCTTCTTTAATCTTCCCATATTGTACTTAACTCATTGCTGAACACATAAACAGTTCTAAATAAATATTTATTGAATGACTATTATTTGGAATTTACTTGCTCCTGGGTATTTCCTAGTCTTCTCAGTTGGACAAGGCATCTGTTAAGAATTTTTGGTTGAGTTTGCTCATTGCCAAGAGATTCCCATTTCCTTTATTTTTTCCTGGAAGCCATCAAATATAGGACCTCTTTGGCCCAGTTTCTCAAAACTGGGCCACTGATGAGGAAGCAATTCTTGACAGTAGGCAGGAGCCTATCATTGTCGCTTATGGCTTTGCCCACATGAGAAAGTACTTTAGCAAAATGACTGGAATAAGTGGTGCATTTTTCAGGCAGCTTCCTCTAAACGTATACATCAGAAGAAAGTCACAGCAGTTGGTTCAATGGACAAAGGCAAAAACAAGACAGAAACTGCTATTATGAAATGCAAAAAGTCAATTTGAATGTCAGTGGCTGAGGCAGGGGAGACAAGCTAAAAAGAGTTGCTGCTTGAGAAAATGAAGGAACTGTATTATATACACCAGGCTAACTATTCACACTTAAAGCCTGACAATCAGCCCACATTTAAGCACATTTTCCTGAGTGATTTTGATTATCTTGGCCTCCTGGGTTTCTTGTTTTCCTTATATGTCATGCACTTGAGGTCAGCCATGATCTTTACCCCTAAAAAAAGAACTTCATCAAGTTTTCAGTTTATTACTGAAGGCAACATGAGAAGCACCATTTGGTTTTATTTTGTGGAAGATGTTCAGTGGGGCCTGGAGGGATTCAACAGATTTCATGAGCACTGAATCACCCTGATGATATGGCAGCCTGAAAGGGTCAAGAATTTTAAGGTTACATATGGAGTCTTGCAAGGACTGGGGACTCAACTCTCACCTCAGGAATTCCAGCACCTGCAATTAAAATAGCCAAGGATGCTAGATCAAGCCCTTAGGATTCTGAACAAGGCTGGACAGTCAGCTAGTAAGATTTCCCAGAACAGATTGAAGATATAACACGAGTAGTGTTGGCTCCTTTTCTTAAGGTGATATGTTATGTGAAATTTGGATTCAGTCAAATGGTCATACTGAAGGACCTATAGGGCCACATGTGGCCTCGAGACCATGGGTTCCATACTCCTGGAGTTGAATTTAGTTAGTACAATGATTGATTCAGACTAGATCTTAGACATAACTCCATGTATAGAACTAGACTAGCACCAAAATTGATTTGAAACTGCTGAGTCTCAGTTGAAAGGAGTTGGGGATAGCTAGTCTCTAATGAAGCAGCAACAAGGGGTAAGTACAAAGCTGTGTTGCCATGATACAAAACTGGATCTGGAGCCTAGAAAAACAAAATGAAAATTTTGCAGCTCCCTGTCTTAAACTGCCAATTTGATCCTTAAGAACATGACAGTGAATATCTGAAAAATGTAGTAGTAGGACTCCAGACAAATCAGACAAGAATCATATAAGACCAGAAGTGTGTAGTGCCTAATCCTAATATAAAATTTCAATTGTCAAAGAAAAACTAGAAGAATGAGTCGACAAACAAAGATAAAGACCTATTATTTTGCCAGACTCAATCTCAAAGGAATAACTCCACAATATCTTCAAGCAAAGCCTCAAATAAAATCACAGTTAGGTATCAAGAAAAATTACAGTTGCTAAAAGGATTGCAGCATGACTTTTTAAAAATACTTTAAATGATACTAAAACTATATGGAAAGCATTAGGAGAAAGGAATGGAAAATAAAATATTTTGGATAAAAGTCTTAGAAAGAAAATTAATAGTTTAGCCCAAGAGTTATTGCCCAAGTAATCATATCCTTGAAAATTAGAGGGGCAGAGCCAAGATGGCGGAGTAGAAAGACTCACATATGCTAGCTACAAACCCACAGCCCATGGATTTCCTCTAAAAAGAACTCCCAACAAATTCTGGAACAGTGGAAGCCATGCAGCAACACAGTGAAGGAGATTTCCATTCCAGCGACCCCTGAAAAACCAATTGCAAAGGTCCATCATGCACCAGACAGGAGCGGAGCTTTCCCCTGCCCTGGCCACGGCACTGAGAGGAGCAAGCAGATCCAAACAGGCTTCAGGGAAGAAATTTCCAGCAGGTGAGAAGCTCCCTCCACCCACAGACGCACAGGTCAGTGAGAAAGACCTCTGGGCTGTCTGAGAGGGGTGCAGGGTGTCTCTGGGACTCAGGGCCCTTTGGGAGACAGCAGCAGCAGCAGAGGCAGCAGGTGGCTAGAGGCTCCCAGAGCAGGCAGGAGCAAGCAGCAGCTCCATTACAAAAGGTCTCTGCATAAACCCCCTGAGGGAACTGAGCCTGGGAGGCAGCCCTGACCTGACCTAAGCACCAGAAATTAAGCTCCCACTGAATAGCAGCCAGGCCTGCCACCAAAAGCCGTGAGGCTGGGGAGCAGCATTTGAATCTCAGACCCTAAGCACTAGCTGGGTGGACCTAGGCGAGGGTGGAGAGGACTCTCAGAAGTCAAGTAACTGGCTGGGAAAATGTCCAGGAAAGGGAAAAAAAATAAGAACATAGAGGGTTATTTTCTTGGGAAACAGATGATTCCAACCTTCCCCTCTGACGAAGAAGAAAACTTCTTACCATCAGGTAAAGACATAAGAGTCAAGGCCTCTGTATCCCAAATATCTGAAATAAATATCCAATGGGCTCAGGCCATGGAAGAGCTCAAAAATGATTTTGAAAATCAAGTTAGACAGGTGGAGGAAAAACTGGGAAGAAAAATGAGAGAGATGCAAGAAAAG
>JAQQSK010011377.1:0-12303 GCA_028658325.1 Potorous gilbertii | reverse complement strand
GGAGGGGATTATTTTTTGTATGGCTTTGTTGGTACTTTGAATGATGGGAGACCCCCTTGCTGCTCCCATGTCTATCAAGGAGGCTAGGGCTCTACCTGGAACTCTTAACTATCATATGAGTTCCACAAGTAAAATGTCCAACTCTCAGCTGTCTGGCTTGATAGTTTAAAAAGAACAGGGCTTTAATGAAGTGTGAAATGGAAATGTTGTATCAATCAAAGAAGAAAAATATACAAAGGTGTGAGTCTCATTGACCCAATCTGGGAAACGAGAAAAAACAAACAGGGGGTGTCTGAATGTTACAAGACAATACAATAAGGCAAAAAAAGGGATGATGCTTCATTGGCACTGTCTGTATTACTGGGAAGAATTGTAGAACTAAGCAAATGTTTTTAGAGACATGTGAGGTTGTAGGTTTGACTACAAGATGCATGTAAAAAGCCTTGGCAAAGTTCAAAGTATTAAATAAATATCAGAATGCTTTCATTTTTCCATACTCTCATATCCCCTTCTTTCCCTTCTTCTTCTTCCCCTTCTTCTTTCTCTTCTTCTTCTTCTTCTTCTTCTTCTTCTTCTTCTTCTTCTTCTTCTTCTTCTTCTCCTCCTCCTCCTCCTCTTTCTTCTTCTTCTCCTCCTCCTCCTCCTATTTCTTCTTCTTCTTCTTCTCTTTTTCCTTTTCTCTTGATGGTTACTATGAAGGCATAGTGCTTTTGTTTTGTACAGGAAAAGTATTGAATTTGCCATTGAGGACCTGGGTCAGCATACTGGTTCTTCCACTTACTGTGAAATTGGAGGACACATTTCCCCTTCCAAAACCTCAGCTTCCTCATCTATAAAAAGCATTGAGTATCTGGATCCTAAGGCCCCTACTACTTCTGAATTTATGATTCTATTACCTTACAGGGTTTATTTTAGCTACTAATAGAAAAACATCCATTTTGTCACACCCACACCAATGATCCAAGGCATTCTTTGCATAATATCACCTGACATTAAATAATTTATCACTTGTTTGGTTAATGCTGTGATAGGAGGCAGTAAATTTGATGCAATGGGAATGGGTTTGGAGAAGCTGGATTCAAATCATGCAACTGTTATTTCCTACTTAATGATCCAGTGGCAGTCTGGAGTCAGAAAGACTCATCTTCTTGAGTTAATATCCAGCTTCAGATCCTTAACAACTATAACCATGGGCAAGTCACTTAACTCCGTTTGCTTCAGTTTCTTTTCTGGAAAATGAGCTGGAGAAGGAAATGGTAAACCACTCCAGTATCTTTACCAAGAAAACTTCAAACAGGGTGACAGAGTCAGGCACAATTAAAGTGGCTCAACAACAACAAATACACTTATTCTGGTTAATTTTACTTCTGTTGTCCCTTCTAGCTCAAAACCTATGTGTATGTGAAGTCATTGTTATAGGATTTCCCTCCAAGCTTTTTTGTTTTCCATGATTCTTGTTCGTATTTTCCCCTAAATCTTCTGTATAGGATCTACTCTCAACATCGGAAACTTTCTTCCAGGGTCTAATTGTTCTCCCTGCCTCAAGTCTCTCTCCATTCCATTCTACTCTCCAAACTTGTACCAAAGGAATTTTTCTCCTTATTCAGTAAATAGGGGCTTTCTATTACCTGTAGGATAAAATGGAGAGCCCACAATTTGACATTTAAATACAGTTCTTTTCTTGTTTTCTAATCTCCTTACATATTATTTCATACTATCTAGTGTATAGTTAAGTCTTAGTGACCTACTTTCCATTCCTTAAACACAAGACAACATCTCCTATTTCTGTACCTCAGCAATGATTGTCCTGACTCTTGGAATGTTCTCCCTCCTCACCCTTTTCTATTGGTTTTCCTGATTTCCAAGATTCATCTTGATCTCATCTTGTGTTGAACACCCTTCCAAGCCCCTGGAGCTTCTCACGCTTTCCCCTGTATCTTACCTTATATGTATCTTGAATGTGCCTCATCATATCATTTTATCTCCTCTATTGGAATGCAAGCTTCTTGAGGACTATTTTCTTTGTGTTTGTAGGACTTAATATGGTATATGACATATATTAAATTTCAGACAAATGCTTGTTGAATAATGGATTAATTGATTACCTGGTGTCACTTAAATTGCATTCAGGACATTCGCCTGCTATTCCTCATACTGGTCAAATGAATTATCTACCAGCCTTTTCAGTCATGCATGTTAAAGAAAAAAATTGAATGTATTGTACATGACTCAGTACTATTCAATCAAGTTTAAGCACTTACTATGTGAAAAAGCATTCTGCTAGGCTCTGAGATATGAAAGGAAAATGTAGTACAGTTCTTGATTTCAAAGAGTTCATATTCTACTGAAGGGCTTTATCAGTTAATCAATCCAAAATCAAATCTTTATCAAGCACATTAATGACTATATATTTATGTATACGTAAAACTTGATACCACCTACTTATGCTCCCCATTTAGCCCAAGTATTTTTTAAGTGCCTCCTATGAGCCAGACACTGTTACATGATGAATATAAAAAGGCAAAAATCAAAGTCCTATTCCCAAAGAATTTACATTATATTTTGGGGGAATTGTGTATTTTTCTGTAGAGCTACTTTTATTTCTAATTGTTTCAAGTTAATAATGTTTTCTAAAGTACTAAAAAATATGGTGTTGTATGCATTGAGCAGTTTGAGATCGTTTAAAACAACATGTAGTTTCCCCACTGCAATCCAGACATCTCTCCTCCTACTCATTTCCTGGCCTCCATCCTTGTCCAGATGTATTACCTGTCAACATTACACATATTGATGGATTAATTAGACAAGCTGTCTGTGAGAAGACAGCAAGCTTCTGTTTTGGCCAAAGTACATAGGGAAAAAAGACAGTTTTATGGTTTTTTTTTTCAACTAACATATAAATAATAAAAGTAGGGAAAATGTGGGCAAGGAAGATAGAGGACCAACAGCCTTGCCTCTTGCCCTCAAGGAACTCACATTTAATGGAGGTTGAGAGCATGTAAGTACCCAGATATATGCAAGAGATAAAAAGAGAATGAGAAAGCCATATGAAAAGGGAGACATATGCAGCTGAGCAGACTGGAGTAGACCTCTTGCAAAAGGTAGGGTTTGAGTTGAGGAAGCCAGGGAAATCAGGAGGTTGTTTCTGTGTTTGTCCTTCATTGCTGAAGAAGACCAAGACATCAGAGAAATGATGACATGACTTGCACTTGACTTTGTTTTGAGGTAGGGAGGGCTGTGCAGGTCACCAGCCTCACTTCTCCTCCAGAGTCATCTGAATTCAGTTGCCCGATATTCCTCAGAATGACTGGAGAAGGTGAAGAGATAGAGCATCTGAGAAATGGAAGATCTGTCTTTTGTTTAAAGGCTTAGAGAGATAGTAGAGAGTGTAATGTTTGAGGGTTAACAAGTAGAATTTGATTCTAAAATTATTTTCTCAAGTGATTCAGGTTACCTTTTTAAAAAATTCATTGACATGTTTTCTTTTACATTTGAGACATTTCTAGATTGCAAGAAACTTTAGAAGAGGCCTCTTGTAACAAAATAAAACAATTAAATAAGACTAATACAGTGACTTTATCTGAAAGTGCATGCAGCATTTCCCATCTATAGCATCCTCACCTCCTCTTGAATTTTAACAAGTAGTTCTTTATGTGGACAGGAATATATTTTCTCTGGAAAAAAAAGAAAAAAAAGAGAGAAAAGAAGAGAAAAGAAAAGAAGAAGCGAAGAGGGGAGAGGACAGCAGAGAAAAGGACAGGACAGAATAGGAGAAGAGAAAAGAGCAGAGAAGAGAAACAAAAAAGGAAAGGAAAGAAAATCCTTATAATAAATATATATAGTCAAGCTTTACCCTAAATTGATCACTTCTTAGCCAGGAGGTAGATAACATGTTTCATCATCATTTCTGTGGAATCATAGAAGGTTATTGTATTGATTATAATTCTTAGAGCTTTCAAAGGTGTTTGTCTTTATGTTGTTATTGTCATATAAATTGTTCTCCCGGTTCCATCCATTTCTTTCTTCATCAGTTTATATATGTCTTCAATATTATTCATATCAGTGCTATAGTAAAAAAATATTTTTTCTAGTTACGTTCACTTCATTCTTCCTTACTTCATGTAAGTCTTTCCATGGACCTTTGAAATCATCTTATTTCCTCATTTCTCAGAGCATAACACTATTCAGCCATGTTCATGTATCACAATTTATTTAGCACTTCTTCAGTTGAGGGGTATCCTGTTAGATTTTCACTTTTGCCACAACAAAAAGAGCTGATAATAAAAAATATTTCTGTACATAAAGAATGTTTATCCATTTCTTTAATCCTTTTTGGGTATGGACCTAGCCTACATAGAGCTGAGTCAAAGGGTATATGTTATTTAGTAGCATTTTGTGTATAATTACAAATTATCTTCTAATATGGGCATATCTAATCACAGCTCTACCAACTGTGTACCAATTTTTCTTTTCTCACAACTCCAACATTCATCATTTTCCTTTTCTATCATTTCTGCTCAATATGATAGATCTGAGGTGGAATCTCAGACTTGCTTTAATTTACATTTCTCTAATTCCTAGTAAATGTCAAAACTGAGCTATGAACTAAATCCCTCTGATTCCAAATCTAGACCCCTTTCTTACTGTATCATAGTGTTTGTCCCCCTTTGCCAAAGAAAGTACAATTTTTCATTAGTGGAGATGGAAGTTGAATGTCTTATCTTCCCTGCTAATGTATATTCCTCAAGGGATAAGTGGGGGTAGGGGGGAGGGAAGAGACAAGATAGCAGAGTAAAAACAGGGACTCAACTGAGTTCTTCCATAAATTCTTCCACATACCTCTAAAGAGTGAATTTGAACAAATTTTAGAATGGCAGAATCCACAAGGAGACAGAGTGTGGCAAATTTATGACTCAGGACAGCTCAAAAGGTTTACAGGAAGGATCTATTACACTATGTTGGAGGAGCACAGAGCTCAAATGGTATAGCAGAGCAGGAGTGGGAATGGCCCTGTCACTCTGAGTCACCAGCTGCAATTCCCAAATCTCTCAGCACAGGACAGGAGTCATGCAGAGTTGGGTGAGAGATAATTATGGGGCTGGCCACAGTAGTAAAAGAGAGTGCTCCTGGAGCTACTAGCCCACAGACTGAATGTTTGAAAGTCACCTACTTGAACTTTCAGGAGACAAGATGGCAGAATAAACTGTAAGTGCTCTCACCCTCCCTTGTTGCCCTTGAAAAACTCAGAGAATAATTCCCCAGGAAAAATCTAGGAATAGAAGAGGTACAGCAATCTTTTAGCTTGAGAGGCTTGGAGGATCAACAAGAAGGGTCCCTCTTGCTGTGAGTGAAGGGGACCAATGCAGGACAGGGGGCGTCCCAGCAAGCCCCACCTCAGTGGACAAGCAGGAGATCCTTAGCCCCAGAGAGGTTGAGCAGGTTAAGAGCCAATACCAGGACCCAGGTGTGGGTAACACAGCCAAGGGAACTAGGAAGACACCAGCACAGAGATGACCCACCAACCTCTGAACCTGCCCATGCTCTAGGATGGGAGCCTTAGGGAAGGAGGAGACCTCCAGCTGTGTAATGCTAATTAGAGAGTTAAAGATCTTCCCCACTCATTGATGGGTATGCCAGTTAAGGAAAGCTTGGTTAGGGAAGGCCCATATCCTTTGTTAATTTTCTAATGAGGCATTGGTTCTCAAGGATTGTGATGCCCTCTGGCTTTGAAAAGTGTATAAATACTCTGAGGTGAGGTTTTACTTTGGGACTTAGTTTTTGGAAGAAGACTTATATGCCAGATGAAATTCTAGGAAGCCTCTAAGTAGCCCCTCAAGCTTTGAAAACTCAGATGTTGGTGTTTCTCTCTCTGGTAACTATGTATGTGTGTAATGGTTGGACAGTTGGATTTGTCTGTTGATCTGTGATGTATGTATTCCTTTTGGTCAGGTAGCTGGAATCCCTGTCTATTGAGCTTTATTTCTCTATATTTTCTCTGAAGATTAGGGTGCTGATTTTTCCCCCTGACCTGAGTGAATGATATATGTGTGCTTGATTAAAATGATTGTAGACCCCCGCAAAAGTTGCTTTTCTTTTAGAAATACAGATCTAAGAACCTGTGATAGCAGACTCCCCTGGATGTGTCAGGGTCCTTGATTTTACAAGCTGCCAGGCCACCCATTCCCCATACCTTACAATAAGCTTCAGCGTAACCCATGGAAATTCAGAAAGATGTCATCTGTCCTTGGTCTTGGCACACATCAGCCCACTCAGCACCAGGTAAGCAGTGGCATTATATATCTTTTAGCTGAAAGAATTAGAGGCCACAATACAAAGTTAGAAATCAGGTCACCAACTCCCAGCATAATAAATGTAGGACAGAGCCTCCTGTGCCCCAGAAGCAGAGATCCACTTTAAAAACCAGGAACAAAGGCAATTACCAAAAGCAGCATGCAAATTAGAAAAGCCAAGACCACAAAATCTTATTATGAACACAGGGAGAGATCAAAATACAAATTCAGAAGACAACAGGATTGGGACCATACCTGCATCTAAAACCTCAAAAGGGAATATGAACTAGTCTGAAGCCCAAAAAGCATTCTTAGAAGAGATCAAGAAGGATTTTAAAAGCCAAATTAAAGAGGTAGGAGGAAAACTGACCAATGATTTAAAAATAAAATTGACCAATTGAAAAAATAAGAATTGAAAAAAAAAGAATTCACCGAAGAGAATAGCTACTTAAAAAGCAAAATTGACCAAATGGATAAGGAGGTACAAAATCTTACTGGAGAAAATAACTCCTTAAAAGGAACAATTGGATAAATGGAAAAAGAGGTACAAAAGCTAACTGAAGAAAACAATTCATTAAAAGTTAGAATTGGACAAGTAGAAGCTAATGACATAATGATGCATCAAGAAACAGAAAAGAAAATCTAAGGAATGAAAAATAATAGGAGAATATGTAAAATATCTCATTGGATAAAAATCTGATCTAGAAAATATATCCAGGAGAGAAAATTTAAGAATTGTTGGTCTGTCAAAAATCTATGATGAAAAAAAAAGAAACTGGGCAATATCTTCCAAGAAATCATCAAGGAAAATTTCCCTGAGGTCCCAGATTCAGGGGCAAAATAATCATTGAACGAATCCACTGGTCATCACCTGAAAGAGATACCAAATTGAAGACTCCAAGGAATATTGTTGCCAAATTCTACAATTATCAGGTCAAGGAGAAAATACTTGAAGGAGCCAGAAAGAAACATTTCAAATATCAAGGAACTACAGTCAGGATCACACAGGATCTTGTAACTTCTATATTCAAAGAATGAAGTGATTGGAATATGATATTCCATAAAGCAATGGAGTTTGGACTATAACCAAGGATCAATTACCCAGCAGAATTGAGCATAATCTTTCAGATAAAAGGGATGGACATTCAGTGAAATGAGGGATTTTCAGACTTTCCTGATGAAAAGGTCAGAGCTCAATGGAAAATTTTATTTTCAAAAACAAGACTCAAGAGAAGCATAAAAAGATAAACAGGAAAACAACAACAAAACACTTGTTATTTAATGTGGGCAAATTGTTTACATACCTATAAGGGAGTATGATACTTGTTAATTATGAGAATTGTATATTTATTATGACATTTAAAAGGGATAGACATAGAGAGATCATGTGGGTATAAATTAAATGATGCTATGATTAAGAAAGAACTAATTAAGAGGCATGAAGGGAGAAGAGGAAAGGATGAGGCAAAAAACTAAATTATATCACATGAAGAGGTATAAAAACATATTATAGTATAGGGAAAGAAGGGAAGGAGATGAGCATTGTTTGAGCTTTACTCTCATTATGTTTGGTTCAAGGAAGGAATAACATACTCAAACACAGAAATCTAACTTGCCTTACAGGGAGTAGGAGGGGAAAGGGGGAATAAAAAGGATAGGGTGTTTAGAAGGGAGGACAGAAGTAGTAAGGGAAAAGGGAAAGAAAAGGGAAAGGGACTGATAGAAGGGAGGGAAGACTGAGGGAAGCAGAGGTCTAAAGTAAAACTCTTTTGAGGAGGGGAAAGGAGAAACAATAGTATGAACAGAGAGGAGGAACAGGATGAGAGAAAGGTACAGAGAGTAATCATAAGTGTGAATTTGAGTGAGATGAAGTCTACAATAAAATAGAGGTGAATAGCAGAATGGATTAAAAACCATAATCCTACAATATATTGTTTACAAGAAACACATCTGGAACAGGGGCATATATTTAGGTTAAAGGTAAAATACTGGAGTAGAATATATT
Organism: Potorous gilbertii; assembly: GCA_028658325.1. NCBI lineage: Eukaryota > Metazoa > Chordata > Mammalia > Diprotodontia > Potoroidae > Potorous > Potorous gilbertii. The sequence goes on along the minus strand of JAQQSK010011377.1, from coordinate 4,008 downwards.
ATGATTCAGCTGAAATAAAAAAGTGGTGGTAGGGGGGGAGCTAGCAATCCTAATCTCAGACAATGCAAAAGCAAAAATAGATCTAATCAAAAGAGTTAAGGAAGGAAAGTATATCCTGCTAAAATGCACCATAGACAATGAACATGTACTAAACATATATGCACCAAGTGGTATAGCATCTAAATTCTTAAAGGAGAAGTTAAGGGAGCTACAGGAAGAAATAAACAACAAAACTATAAAAGTGGGGGACCTCAACCTCCCCCTCTCTGAACTTGATAAATCCAACCTCAATATAAACAAGAAAAAGTTAAGGAGGTGAATAGAATTGTGGAAAAGGTAGATATTATAGACTTCTGGAGAAAACTGAATGAGGATAGAAAGAAATATACCTTTTTTTCAGCAGTACATGGCGCATACACAAAACCTGGCCGTATACCAGGCATAAAACCCTCACAATCCAGTGCAGAAAGGTCAATGCAGCCTTTTCATATTATGACGCAATAAAAATTATATGTAAAAAAGGGCGATGGAAAGATAGACCAAAAATTAATTGTAAACTAAATAATCTAATCATAAAGAATGAGTGGGTCAGGCAAACAATCATAGAAACAATCAATAATTTTATTTAGAGAATGAAAACAACGTTACTGCATACCAAAACGTATGAGATGCAACACAGGCAGTTCTTAGGGGAAATTTTATATCAATGAATGCTTACTATAAAATAGAGAAAGAGGAGATCAATGAATTGGGCATCTAACTGAAAAACCTAGACAAATTGGAAACCCACAATTGAATACCCAATTAGAAATACCAAAAACCAAAGCAGAGATTCATAAAACTGAAACTAGGAAAACAATAGAACTAATAAATAAAACTAAGAGCTGGTTATTGAAAAAAAGCAATAAAATTGATAAAACTTTGGTCAATTTGATTTTAAAAAAAAAGAAAGAAGAAAACCAAATTACTAGTATCAAAAAGAAAAAGGATGAATTCACCTCCAATGAAGAGGAAACTAAAACCATAATTAGAAATTATTTTGCCCAGTTGAATGCTCATAAATTTGAAAATCTTAGTGAAATAGATGAATATTTACAAAAATATAAATTGCCCAGATTAACAGAAGAGGAAATCAAATACTCAATCCTTTTTGGATAAAGAAATTGAACAAGCAATTAATGAACTCTCTAGGAAAAAATCTCCAGGGACAGATGGATTTACAAGCAAATTCTATCAAATATTTAAAGAATAGTTAATTCCAAAACTATATAGACCAAGAAAACTGGTAAAGGAGTCCTATCAAATTCTTTTTATGATACAAATATGATGCTGATACCTAAACTGGGAAGAGCCAAAACAGAGAAAGAAAATCATAAAACAATTTCCTTAATGCACATACATGTGAAAATTTTAAAGAAGATAATAGCAAAAATGATTACAGCAACTTATCATGAGAATAATACACATTGATCAGCTAGGATTTATACCAGGTATGCAGGGCTGGTTTAATATTAGGATAACTATCAGCGTTATTGATCATAACAACAAAACTAACAGAAATCACATGATCATCTCAATAGTTGCAGAAAAAGCTTTTTACAAAATATAATACCCATTTCTATTGAAAACACTGGAGAACATAGTAATAAAAGGAGTTTTCCTTAAAATAATAAGTGATATCTACCTAAAATCATCAGCAAGCATTGTATGTAATGCGGATAAGCTAGATACATTTCCAATAGGATTGGGAGTGAAACAAGGATGACCATTATCACCACTGTTATTCAATGTGGTTCTAGAAATGTTAGCATTAGCAATAAGAGAAGAGAAAGAAATAGAACGAATTAGAATAGGCAAAGAAGAAGATAAGTTATCACTCTTTGCAAATGATAAGATGATATACTTAGAGAATCTCAGAGACTCAAGTAAAAATACTACTTGAAATAATAAACAACTTCAGCAAAGTTGCAGGATACAAAATAAATCCACATAAATCATCTGTATTTCTATATATTACTAACAAAACCAAACAACAAGAGATAGAAAGGGAAATCCAATTTAAAGTTACTCTAGACACCATGAAATATTTGAGAATCTATCTGCCAAAACAAACTTAAGGACTATATGAACACAATTACAAAACACTTTTCACACGAATAAAGTCATATCCAAATACTTGTAAAACAAAAATCAGTTGTTCGTGGGTAGGCTGAGCTAATAAAATGAAAATGACAATTCTATCTAAATTAATTTACTTATTCAGTGTCATACCTATCAAAGTACTAAAAATTATTTTATAGAGCTAGAAAAATAATAAGAAAATTTGTCTGAAAGAACAAAAGTTTCAGAATGTCAAAAGAATTAATGAAAAGAAATTCTAGAGAAAGTGACCTAGCCATACCAGATCTTAAACTGTAGCATAAAGTAATCATTGAAACTGATACTGGTTAAGAAATAGAGGGGTAGGTCGCTGGAATGAATCAGGTACACAAGACAAAGTAGTCAATCAATATAGCAGTCTACTATTTGACAAACCTAAGGACCCCAACTTCTGGGATAAGAACTCGCAATCTGACAAAAACTGATGGGAAAACTGGAAAATTATGTGATGGAAACTGGTCACAGACACTATATACCAGAATAAAGTCCAAATTGGTACACAATCTAAGTAGAAAAGCTGACACTATAAACAAACTAAGGGAGCAAGGAATAGTTTATTAGTCAGATTTATGGATAAAGGAGAAATTTATGAGCAAACAAGAGATAGAGAACACTATGAAATGCAAAATGCTTAACACTGCTTACATCAAGTTACAAACGTTTTACAAAAGTGAAGTCAAAGAAGCCAAGATTAGGAGGAGTGAAGCAAAAAATGACAAAAGATTTTTTACAATTAAGGTCTACAATAAAAGTCTCATTTCTAAAGTATGTAGAGAAGTTCAAAATTTCAAGAATACAAGCCATTCCCCAATTGATAAATAGTCAAAGGATATGAAGAGGCAGTTTTTAAGAAGAAGAAATTAAAGCTATCTATAGTCATTTGAAAAAAATGCTTTAAATAACTATTGATTATAAAGATGCGAATCAAAACAACTCTGAGGTGCCCCATCACACCTATTAGATTGGCTAACATGACAAAACAAGAAGATGATAAATATTGGAGAAGATGTGGGAGAGTTGGAACACTAATTCATGTTGGTAGAGCTGTGAGCTGATCCAACCATTCTGAAGATTAATTTGGAACTATGCCCAAAGGGCATAGTGTGCTTACAAAATGTGCTTACTCTTTGACCCAGTAATACCACTTCTAAGACTGTATCCCAAAGAGATCATAAAAATGGGAAAAGGACCCATGTGGACAAAAATATTTATAGTAGCTCTTTTTGTGGTGCTCAAGAACTGGAAATAGAGGTGGGGAATGGTTGAACAAGTTGGGGTGTATGAATGCAATGGAATACTATTGTGCTATAAGAAATGATGAACAGGAGGACTTCAGAAAAACCTGGAAAGACATATATGAACTGATGTTGAGTGAAGGGAGCAGAGCTAGGAGAACATTATATACATTAACAGCCATAATATTTTGATAGATGTAAGTCCTCCATAGGAAGGAAAGGATCTTAAATATTTCCAAAGGGCTCACAAAGAAAAATTTCATTCACACTTAGAGAAAGAACTATGGAGTCAGCACAGAGCATGAAGTAGACTATTTTCTCCTTTGTTTCTCTCATCCATTTTAATTCTTCTATGCAACATAACTAATGTGCAAATGTATTTAATAGGAGTGAATGTGTAGAATCCATACAAGATTGCATACTGTCTTGGTAAGGGACAGGGGGAGGAAGGGGATAAAATTTAAAACTTATGTAAATGATTGTTGAAAACAGAAAACAAATTAATAAATTTGGGGAAAAAAGAGGATAAGTCAAAGGACTGTGGGATTTCCAGTAAGAAGGTACTCTAAGGCACTTATTCTGCTTGAAAGTCCTCAATTTCATTGAAAGACCA
>JAQQSK010011376.1:0-12303 GCA_028658325.1 Potorous gilbertii | reverse complement strand
AATGATAACTAGCATTTGCAAGGTGCTTTATCCTTACAACAACCTGGGAAGGTAGGCACGATTGTTATTTCCATTCTGTAGACGAGGAAAGTGAGGTAGACAAAGATTAACTGACTTGTCCAGGATCACACAAAGTTAAATGTCTAAAGCTGGATCTGAACTCCGGTTGTCTTCCGTGAAGCAGGTCCAATGTTCTACCTCCTGCACCACCTAACCTTGAAATTGAATACGCTTGGAGCTCTGAAATCTTTCTTTTCCATGGATCAGTCTAATATCGATTAACCTTGTTTTCATTTTAAACTTGTTAATAAATATTGAGCTGAATTGCTCCAGCAGTCCTTTAGCTTTCTAGTTTTCACTCCTCCTACAGGACACATTTCAGTATCATGAATGGTGGTGAGAATAAGAACTACTTGCGTTAATAGAGCACTTTTACATATGTAATTTTACTTTCCATTCTTATCCAAGTCCTCTGACTTAGGCAAGTAAAGTGACTGAACTGAGTCAATCCAGAAAACTCAGAGCAGCCAGCTCTCGTCTAGATAATGAGAGCTAACATTTATATAATGCTTACTGTGTGTAAATGATTTATAGTTATTATCTCATTTCATCTTCACAACAACCTGGGGAGGTGGTATCTCCATTTTACAGATGGGGAAACTGAGGCAGGGGTGAATTACCTTGCTTACTTCCTTTGTTCCAGGTGCTCTATCCCCTCTACCACCTAGCTGCCCCATTTGTTTAACATTCAGCCATGTTTGTTTATTATGAGTTTGCTTTCTGTTTCTGTATTATTTTGGGGCTGCTTCCGTCTTCTCTACTTTCATCCACCTAAACATCATGTTGCCAGTATATAGGACACTGAGTCCTAGCACGAAAGATGAGTATGTCTGAATGCATTCCCAAGTTAAATATGAATGTTTGGAGATTATTGGAAGAGTGAGGGCTCTTTGTACCTTTACTTCCTAGTATTCATATGGATAAATTCACTGCACATGAATACAAATGCATCATCTCAATATCATGATGAGGAAGAAGGACAGAGGTTTGGTAGACACTAAGTCACCAAATGCTAGATGATGCAATGGGTAGAGAGCTAGGTTGGGAGTCAGAATTTTCTGAGAACAAATCTAGCTTCAGATGTGATTCTGGGCAAGTCACTTAACTTGCCTCAATTTCCTCAACTGTAAAATGTGAATAATAACAGTACCCACCTCCCATGTTCGTTGCAATGAGATAATATTTGTAAAGTGCTTAGCACAGTGCTTGGCATATAACAAGTGATTAGTAATTGCTTATTCCCTTCCCAGTTCTAAGTCTGAATCCACTGTCTTTTTATGTCCAGTTTGAGGAACCTGATACCCCCCTCCCCGACCTGCTTTGAAGAATATATTCTCTTTAAAACTTTTTTTTTAATAAAGACTATATTCTTAATTATCATAGTGACTTTGGGCAGTGCTGTCCTTGGAGAGATACTGGTCTAGGGCATATTCCATTTGTGTTTCACTTCTTAGGAAAAATGTCTATACAATATTTACTACAAAAATGTCAGATGTTGGCAATAACTTCATTCAAATTACATTTTGCAGATGTTTTTGCCTTTAATATTCTTGCCCCCACTAATTCCACTTCTATAAAATCTCTTCCCCAAGAAGGTGCTTGCTTTTCCTAGAAATCTATTGCCTGTGCCCTGGCTAACACACAAGAAGTATAAGTTGTTTGGGAGGTGAGTTTGGTATGGGGACTCCTCTAGAAGGAAATGAGTCCCTGACCCACTGGGCCCCAGGGAAACAGACACTTCTGACTTTTCAGAGTTTTGGAGGTGATTATCCCTAGAAACTCGGTCTATTGGCCTGGTATGTTGAACTTCCTCTAAGCTACTTTTGGGTGGTTATCCAGCCCAATTATATAATGGAGCCATTACTTATTGATAGTGATAAGGACATATCCTTAGACATATCAAATGGGGTCTAGAATTTTGCTACTTCCAGTATAAGACTAGTTATTGGCAAATCAACTGGGGGCCTGCTATGGGTTCAGAACCAGGGTGAGGCAGGATTTTTACCTTCAGGGTAGGATAGGATAACTGAAGAGAGGAGACAGAAATCCTTGATGCAACTGGGGACAATTTAATGCTAAAATCTGTGGCATTAAGTAAAAATGACAGGGAAATCCAGAGAGCGGTCAGGAATGTCTAAAGGAAAACAATGAGGCTTGGAACATAGGGCAAAGTTAGAAAAGGAGTGAGGGGTGGGAAGAAAATGTCTCATAAAGGGATGGCTGAATGAGCAAAAGTTGTGGAGGTAGAAATACACATGCAGACTTGGGAGTGGGGCGGACAGCTGAATGTAGGAGGAGCGATAGGACACAGGAATTAGAGTAGCTATAGAGGATGGAGCTATAGAGACTTCATTGCTGGTAAAAGGATAGATTGGGAACATGCCCCTGTATCCTTGATGATTTATCTATTGCAAAATTTCAACTCTGAACTATTCCTACCACTCTGCCCCTACTCATCTACTGCTAAACAAAACTGGAGGAAGTCACACTATTGGAATATGCTACAAATGTTTGTTATCTAAACTAAATCTGTCCACCACTGAAGTAAAGTAATCCTTTAACCCTTTTCTAATTGATTCCTATCCCACCTTCCCCAGAAGTTATTGCCAAAACTTTTCTTCTCTCCTTAAGTCTTTCACATCTTTCCCCCACCTTCCAGCTGAGGACACCCCTCTCTTATTGAGAAAATTGAATACCCCTTTTCATCTCAAAACTCCTTGTCATCATCCCCCATTTTCTTATTTCCTCCAATCTCTGATAATGGAAATGACCCTTCTTGCCAAAGCCAACTTTACTATATTTCCTCCTGATCCTCTCTTCTCCATAAAATTTAACCCCCAACAATCCTTCCTCCTTATATTTTCCTCTCCTTCCTTCAGTCTATCCAATCCAATCAACCCCTAAGTATGAGTTCCTTTCAGTAATTCCTACTGCCTTCATATCTTGCTTATATCATGCTCATATCTTCTCAACAAAAAAAATTACATTAGATTCTACCATACTCACAAGCTATTATTCCATATAACTTCCCCCTTTCTCAGCCAAAATGAAATTTTTAGTTGCATCTATTTTCTTATTTCTCATTCTTCAACATTTTTCATTCTGACCTCTGATTTCATCATTAAACTGAAACTTCTCTTTTTGTAGATACTAACAGTTTCTTAAATACTAATCTTTTCTCAGTCCTTATTTTGAGCTCTTTGTTGCAGTGGACAAGGTTGATTAGTTTCTCTTCTCTGGGTTTTCATGAAATTAACCTCCTGTAGTAACTGTCTGATTCTTCCTTCTCAGTCTTTTTTTTTTTTTTTGCTGGCTTATCCATATTATACACCTTAACAGCATATATTTTCCAAGGTTCTATCCTGAGGATATTTTTATATTCTGTTGTAGTCATATATGCTCTTTCAACAGCCTATCTCTTACTAATCTCATTAGCTACCTTAGATTTGTTTTCTCCATGCAGATGACTTATGAATCTATGTATCTAGCCTTTCACTCTCTCTTGTGATCCAGCCAGGAAATGCTTTGTTTTAGAAATTTCAAAGTGAATAGCGTGGAAGCAACTCAACATGTCCAAAATAAGACCCACAATCTTTTCCCCCAAATTCCATTTCCCTCATCTGAATTTCATTATTTTTGCTAAGTTCACCATTGGTTTTGCAGTCTCCCTAGGTTCACAATTTCAACATTACTTTTCCTCATTCTCCCTCATGACTGACCCCCTTCTCCATAAACAGGTGGTCACTATCTTAGCTCATCACTTCTCACTTGGACTATCCCAATGTCCTCCAAGTTGGTTTCCCTGTCTCAAGTTTCTTCCCATTCCAATTTATCCTTTACACAACTGCCAAAGTGAATTCCTTTAAGCCTAGATCTGCTATGTCACTACTCTGCTCAATAAAGTTGATTGGTTCCCTATTGCCCTTAGAATAAAATATAAACTTTTTGCAACCCACCTTATCATTGTGTCTCCATGATATATCACTCCCCTTTCCACACTATGTTATTCAGATAAAATGGCCTTCTCTCTGCTCCTCAAAGATGGTCCTCCATCTTTTATTTCTGTGTCTTTGTGCTGGCCATTCCTCATGCCAGGAATATATGTTTTGCTCATTTCTACCTCATAGAATCCTTCCCTTTTTAAAGATGCAGCTCAAGAATCACCTTCAACATGAAGCCTTTCTTGAGTCCCTCAGGGTCAAGAGGACTGTAGCCTTCCTTTCCTAACCATCTTTTACTTAATCATTTTGTATTGATTTGAGTTTTGTTCTGTATAAACTTATACGTTATTCCAATAGAAGGTAAACACTCCAAGAGTAAGGATTATTTATTTATTTTTATCTGTCTATATGTCTTTCTGTCTATTCAATTATCTGTTTATTTAGTCTTTGAGTTCCTAGTACCTAGCAGAGTGACTTGACTGATGTATGGCAAAGGTGGAGAGAAGACGGCTTGTGTCTAAGAACTGCCCACAGATGATGAAACACTTGGTACTAACATATTCCCAGCACTTAGTTCAGTGCCTGGCTACAGTAAGTATTTAATGAATGACTATGACTTACAGTGTGGTGTAGTGGCAAAAGCTCTCTAGAATAAGAGGAAATAGATTCAAATCCTGGTTCTATGACTGTCTACCAGTTTGACCTTGGGAAAGTCCCTCATGGTTTCTGACAGTTTCCTTATCTGGAAAACGAAGGGGTTGAAGGGTGGGGAAACTGTGACTTTTTGGGTCCTTGGGTATGACTTTTTGACTGAGTCCAAGTTTTACAGAACAAATCTTTTTATTAAGTGATTTGTTCTGTGAAGTTTGGATTCCAAGAGCTGCACTTAAGGACTTAGAGGGCCACATATAGCCTTGAGACTACAGGTTCTCTAACTCTGGAAATAGTCACTAGATAATCTCCCAGGTCTCTCCTAGCACTCGATCCTGTGATGACATGTTCCCTCCTAGGGATAAGGTCTATGGCCAAAGTCTTTTGCCTATAGTAAAATCTTCAGACAGAACCTTCTATCATATTGGATTCAATCTATTTTGCTCTACAGCAGAGGTGTCAGACACACAGCCCTCTGACTGCATATGGACCACAACACTCTCAAGTGTCACCTGAACCAGACTAAAATGTAATTGGGAGATATCTAACAAAATAAATAAAAATACAATAAAGCAGATGATTTGGTTGAGTTGTTGCAATTATGTCTGATTCTTTGTGATGCCATTTGGGGTTTTATTAGCAGAGATGCTGGAGTGCTTTGCCATTTCTTATTCCAGCTCATTTTACAGATGAGGAAACTGGGGCAAACAGGATTAAGTGACTTACCTAGGATCACACAGCTAGTAAGAATCTGAGGTTAGATTTGAACTCAGGAAGATGAGCCTTCCTGATTCTAAGCCCAGCACTATGGTGATAATGTAACATTTTAAAACTAAGTCAGGGATTCTTATGTACAGATTAGTGGCTTCTGTTTTTATTTGAATTTGATACTATCCTATAGGGAATGCTGCCCCTATCAGGGAAGTTGTTGACACTGTGGCATACAAAATGAGAATGGCAGTGGCCCCTTTTAAAAATTAGTGTTAGGGCCCTAGAGTCATTTCTCCATGGAGCTGCGTCTATGGAATCCAAGACATCAGACACACCTGATGGTCCTGGAAACCTTAGTTACAACACAACTGATCCTGAAACCTCATGTTTCAGCTTCACCAACCCCCTACTCCTTCTGGTTAGACAAAAAAGGACCTCTGGGTCATTGCATGTTCTGTTTCCCCACCCTGACAATAGACCCTCCCTCCACACCCCTAACACAGGCTGCCTGCTCTGATTAGGAAAGTCCCCTCACTGTCTCCACAGACCACACACATTCCTTCCTTCTCACCACTCTGCTTTCTCGATGTTATTCCTCTTTCCCCTCCTGGAATGACCACCCTATTCTTTCTACTTTTCATAGTAGCTCACATTTATAGGTCTAGAAAGCATTTTCCTCACAGTTACCTAGTGGGATAGGTAATACATGTGCTATTATTCTTATTTTAAATATGAGGGAAATTAGGCTTATGCCCCAAGGTCCTATAGCTAATAGGTTTCAGAACTGGGATTTGAACTTGAGTCTCCTGACTAAAAGACCCCCTACCCAGTCTCTCAATGAGCCAGCTCACTGCCCCTTCTCTCACACATTCTAGCCCTATTCAGCACTCTATAGCACCTATTGCCTAATTAATACTTGGCTATATTTTATTGTTCATTATTTCTCATGCTAGCATTTTTTTAAAGCTGGTTAGACTAAAAAAGAAGCTCTTTGAAGGCAGGCCTTTATGTCTAATAAGTCTGTATTCTTCCACAATTCTTAGCACAGTATGGGCCATCTAGGACTTGTTCAATAAACACTTAATTGGTTATACATGGTCAGATGTCAAGTAAAATAAATATGCCTTCCCTCTTGTCCATCCAGCCACAGGACCTACCTGTCTTGATTCAAGGCAAGGGCAGTCAAGGTTGAAACCACGGCCCCCAGGCCTCCAGTGATTGTCCACCAGGGATTCTGGATGAGGAGTCCAATGAAGATGATGATTCCACTGACTGGATTATTTACAAATATCACTTGCGCTGCTCCCCTTAGGACCCAGTCGATGAACTGGACAGCCAGTGGCTTATCTGGAAGAGATCCATATGGCCAAGGCACTGAGGCTGACCTCTTATTTCTCTCTATAATTACATGTTCCTGCTACTGGAAGTTGAGCTGAGTACAGCCAATTCACAAACCTATCAAGTGTTTTCCTTATGAGTTTCACTTTCCTCATGTGTAAAATAGGGATGACAATACCTGTGCTACCTACCTTATAAGGTTATTGTGAGTAAAGAATTTTGTAAATCTCAAAGCCCTATAGAAGTGCTAGTCAAAACCATTATGACTGCTACCTCATCAGGTCCTGCGGGAAATATAGCCTAGCATTTTATCTATAGGGAGTCAAGTCTTGAGTTTCTAGTCATAGGCTCAGTTGATGGAGACATCCTATGGACATTACAAGGACATTATTGGAACAATGCTAGGGGAAGAAAGAAAATATATTTTTCTCTGCAGTACTGTATATAACTTAATTGTGAGGTAGGATTTGGGCAAGAAAGAAAGTCACCTGGAGGGAAAAGAGTGTTGGGTAGAGAATTAAATGGGAAAAAATCTGCTTTACCCAAGGAGAAAAATCAGCATTGCTCTAGGGCTGCAGTGAAGTCAAACAGGGGCCCTAATGAAAATCAGCAGGGTTGAAAGACAGAAGGACACTCTGAACTACCTGCTGGTTTGATTTTTCAAGGCAGTCTCAAATAGAGAATTTGAGTGTGGAATTTGCTAAGAGTGTAACATGGGCTCTAGAACATATTTGCTGTACCAGACACTTGTTTTTCTTCAACTGAGAAAGTTGGGAATGAGGGAGAAGATGGAGAACACAGGGAAGAGGTAAGATTCCATGAAAATATGGACCAAAAATAACTGTAACTAAATGATGAGCATCATGCTGGTTTAGCCTAAAAAAGACTAAAAAAAAAACAAGTAAGCAAATGTTAAGCCTAGATCATACATGTTTATAGAAGGGATATTCTAGTGAAACCAGTGATGCCTTCTCAGAATAATATAATTATTAAAATGCATAAAATAGAATACATAGAATTACAAAATAAAGTAATTATATTGAAATACAGTTATCCAAATATATATACTTTCCATTAGGAAAGTTCACAAACCTGCGGTTAAAAAGCTTTCAAGTAGATGGAAGCTAAGGTACCCACTAATCCATAATTGCATATAATTAAGGAGTGTCTATATAGATTTATAGAACCATAGAGGGTTAAACAAGAGTTTAATGGAAAGGAAGAGGCTAAATCCTAATCCCTAATCCCAAGGATTCTTAAAATGCAGTGAGAGATCAGAGAGCGACGCTTGGAATTTGAAGGGAGTAACGGTAAATGGTAAGGTATGAAGGTCCTCCATCTTATGAGAAGGACTGCAGTTGGTAACTCCTGACTCTTTCAGACCATGGATAGGAGGGAATAGGAGCACACTACCTAAGTGCCTTAGGCAAAGCATTTCCCTTTTCTGAGGCTGTTTTCTCAACAGTAAAGTGAAGGATGTTCGACTAGGAAATCATTAAGCTACCTTCCAACTCTCAATTTATGATTTTATAATCTTCAAATATGATCACTGATAAAACTCTACTGGACCTCCATAATTCCAAAGTTTGCAGGATGCATCATTCCCCTACCTATTTTCCCCAAAGCTAGTGCGTATGTCTGTCTGTGTGTGGTAGTGGGAGAGGGAGGTGATAAAGATAACATCTGTGATTAAGTTTGCTGGTGCTGGAAGAAGAGATCATCTCCCTTTCTCTATTACTGGGAAATGCGACCTGCACTTGGAAAGAGCTTGCTTGGAGAACGAGGGAGGTCCTCGGTGCCAAGGTCTCTCTCTGATGCTCCTTGGCCCACCTTACCTTTGATCCAGCTAGTCCACTCCTTCATCTCCCCGGTGAGGTAGCTCAATGCTGTGAAGAGGCTGATGCTGCTGCTGCTGCGGAAGGCTGGGTTCTGACGGGATACAGTACTTTCTCTCCTCTCTCTCCTGGGTTTTTCAATTTTCACCATGGGACTGTCCTCCATGACTGACCGGAGACCCTTTTGGGATGAGGGGAAAGTTGAGAAAAGGCACCAAACACTGACTTGACTCATGAGATGTGTGTGGGTATAGTGTCTTTTAGGTATTGATTCTATTTTGGCCTCAGATGAAGGATCCAGAAGGGCTAGAGAAAAAAGAAGGATACCTTGGAGAAGTTTAATATTGCTCTTTTGTTTCCACTATCCACAAATTCACACATGCACAAATATAAGCCATCACACTGTTTCCCCCAATGTCCCCTTCTTCACATCTTTTTCAAGCTCCCCTTCATTAAACTCTTGCTTTCTGGATAATCTCTCAACAACCTGCTCTCTATTAGATAGAAGCTAAGGAGTCTGAAAAACTCAGATGAACTATGTTATTATTCCATTTACATTTTTAATAGGGACTTTCTGGAGAATATCACTCAATGCAAAGGGGTCTCTCTAATAGCAGGAATTTTGGGAAATGGTAAGGGAGATTTTTTCTCATCAGAAAGAACGACTGTAATCTAGTTACTCACTCTGCCCATCTGTGGGGTCAGCTCTGGGTAGAGTTATCCACAGAGTGAGAGCCACTCCTAGAGTGGTAGTCATTCCCTTCCCTCAGCCTTCTGTTATAAACCCAACCCTTCTTCCCCGCCAACAAGTCATGGAAGAGTTGAGCTGTGTACCTTTTCCTCTGATATTTCTGATATTGCCAGTGGGTGTCTCGGGAGCACGTGGGCCACCTGAGACATCTTGGGAAGCCATACTCAGCCTTTCAGGCTTACTTCTTAGTAAGCAACCTTTCTCAAAGGGGAAAGGAGCAAAGACTGCTGCCTTAGAACTCAGGCTCTCAAAAATGAAAGGGACATTAGAGACTATCTAGTTAAGTAATTTAATTTTTTTAACTGAATTTGTGATTTCTTCACTTTAGGGAACTCCATCTACCAATTTAGGATACCCCGGTAAGCTCTGTGGTTTGTACTCAATTGTAGGGACATGGAGAGCTTGAGTCACTTGTCCAGAGTCACATGTCCAGTAGATATCAGAGGTGGAACCTGGACCGAGGTCTTCCTGGTTCCAAGGCTGCCTTTCACCCCCATGTTATAGGTAAGAAAGCTGAGATCCATATATTGATGACCAGGATATCACAAGGAACATTCAGAACAAAAAGATGAGAGATGTTTTTGAATATCACATAACTAGTTAATGGCAGAGTAGGTCTCTTGACCCCCAAGTCCAATATACATTCTGCTGTGTCATTCTGCTTTCATTTATTTCTGTGCTAAGAAGACTCTTCAGTGTAGAGACATAAAGTCTAAGAGAAAATAGGATTGGAGTCAACAAATGCATTAAGGGTCTAAAGAAGAGGACTGTGGCTTTTTTCACATGTCTAGGCATGACAGAACAAAGAGGACATCCTTCTTCAGATAGCATGAAGTGTGTAAAATTCATTGTCCCCAAGAGATAGGTACAGCAAATGTTCCCAGTCTGGCTTTCTGAAGTGAGTTCTTTAGCTATTGCTCAACCATATCAGCTATGTCAGTAACTTGCCATCTGAACTTGGGCAAGTCATTCTTACCTATAAAATAAGGAGGTTGAGCTAGATTATCTCAAAGGTGCCTTTTAATAATTCAAACATCATATGATTCTATGATATATTTCTAGGAGTGACCTGCCTGTCTCCCATCTTTTCCTAACCATGTCTTCAGGTGAAACTGGAGTATCCACCCATATTGAGTCCAACTATATTATCCCACCCATTAGACATATAAGAATTGTACTGTGTACCTTTTCTTCTGGCATTTCCAAGAGGGGAAGACCTGGATGGATCTCGGAGGAACGTGGGGTCCACGTTGGACACATGAACTCTGAGTCATAAAGTCTGCATCTATCAGAGAGAGAGTCTACCAACAGGGGGCTGCTGTGGGTCTCAGACATGTCCTTTGAAGGCCAGCTACTCATCCTGCACTGTGATTAGTGAATAGAAAAAAAGAGAAAAAAAACACAACCTAGTAGTTAGGTAACAGGCATGGAAGGGCTATGAATGAGGCTGGGTAGGAGCAAGTAAATCATAACATTGATTCTCTGGGGGACAGTAATACACTCATAGATTTCTAAGACTTGAATCTAATAGAATAGCTCTACCACATGTCTCTGGAGAGGACTTAAGCCATTCCATCTGCTTGAAATGTCCTTCCCCAATCTCTGACTATGGAAATCCTTCTCATTCATCAAGGGCCAGCTTAAATGTAACTTTTTCACACATTCATTCAATAAGTATTTATGAGGCCCCTACCATGTACCAGGAATTATCTTAGGTGCTGGAGACACAAAGAAAAACCAACACAGTCCATCATGGTGTTTACATTCTATTGTGCCAGTATGTTGGTGGTGGGGATGGATAATGCATACACAGATAAATATATAGACAGAGCAAAACAATTTCAGGGGTACAGGGAGGGTTCTGGTGACCAAGGAAATTAGGAAGGGCCTTCTGTTGGAGGTAGCACTTGTGCTGAGCCTTGAAGGAAGCTAAGGAACCTAAGAGCTTGAAGTGAGGAAAGAATACTTTGTAGGCATGGAGGACAGATGGCCTGTTCAAAAGTATAGAAATGAAAAATGGAATGTCCTGTCTGGGAAACAGCAAGTAGGTCAGTTTGGAAGAAACATGAAGGAGAATTATATTTGTACCTTTTCTATAAAGTTTCCCCTGATCTCATGACTGGAGCCATATATACATGACATATGGCTATCTGGGGACCAGAGAAGAGGGTGGAGTTAATTGCCCTACATGAGGAATGAATTTATGCTTTTGGCCTTCAACGCCGAATTGGAAATCCAATAAACAGACATTAAATTTAACTGGGGGAGAAGATCCTGGTCTTTGGTGGGTTATGGGTAGAGTAGGATAGGGTCATGAACGTCTCTGGCACTGAAAGTCATAGACACATGGCTTTGGGGAAATAGCTCAAAGGTTTCTCCATCTTTAAAATAAAAGAATTCCTCCTCTTCCTACATCACAGGGATGCTGTGAAGATTCAAGGAGATAACATATGAGAAAGAGTTTTGAAAACTGTAGCATACTATAGAACGATCTGAAAAAAAAGGAAAGAAAAATTTGTCAACATTGCTGCTTATTAAGAAGACTCTTTCAAAAAATGGGAAAAGGATGACTCATGGGAGTAATTGGAGAACCAATCCCTTTCGAATATTTCTCTCTCCAGATGCCACCTCTGGATGGTTTCAGCTCTCTGTCACACTCACGTTTTATGAATCTTTGACAGTGGTTCCCAACCTGTGCATGTAGAATCCCTAGGGGGCCATGGAGTTATGGCAAAGGGTCCATCTGTTCAGCAAGCATTGGCATGTTGATCTTCATTTAGCTTCAACAAAATATGCAGCGTGACTCAGTATGATGAATAGGCGAACACACCATCTGTAGACTGAACCGTCTCACACATATATGTGCTATTCTTTTCTAAATAGGTGTAGAAGCTGTGGTGATGCTAACGCTCCAAATGCATTAGTGAATTAACAGCAGCCTTTGGTCGTTACTTATCTTCTTATTCATCCAGATTCATATTACAACTGTTATCCTGAGGGAGTTTGTGACATTTTT
>JAQQSK010011375.1:0-12303 GCA_028658325.1 Potorous gilbertii | reverse complement strand
CATATCTCTTCGTCCTCAGAGAGGAATGGCGCAATCCTCCGGTCACCAAGAAAATAACCTTCTATGGTCTTAGTTTTTTTCCCTTTTCTCGGCATTTTCCCAGCCAGTTACTTGACTTATGAGAGTCCTCTCCACCCCAGTCTAGGTCTGCCCGAACTAGTGCTTGGGGTCTGAGATTCAAATGCTGCTCCCCAGCCTCAGGGCTTTTGGCAGCATGCCTGACTGCTCTTCAATGGGAGCTTATGTGCTGGTTCTCAGGTGGGGGCAGGGCTGCCTCTCAGGCTCAGTTCCCTCAGGGGGTTTATGCAGAGATCTCTTGCAATGGAGCGGCGCTGGAGCCCCTGCCCGCCCCTGGAGTCTCTGGCAGAGCTGCCTCCACCTCGCCTCTGCCGTGGCCACCGGGGGTCCAAGTCCCGGAGATACCCCGCTCCCCTCTCAGCCTGTCTCTCTCACTGACCTGTGCGTCTCTGGGTGGAGGGACCTTCGCAGCTGCTGGAGATTCAGGTCCCTGACGCCTGCTTGGGTCTGCTCGCTCCTCTCAGTGCACGTGGCCGGGGCGGGGGAGGGGAGGACTCCGCTCCCATCTGGGGTACCTTTGTGGTCGGTTTTTCAGGGCTCTCTGCAACGGAAATCTCCTTCACTGTGTTTCTGCACAGCTTCCACTGTTCCAGAATTTGTCAGGAGTTCTTTTTAGAACTCCTGTGGGTTTGGAGCCAGCAAATGTGAGTCTTTCTACTCCACCATCTTGGCTCCGCCCCCTTGACTTTGTTTTGAGTGAGGGAGGGCTGTGCAGGTCACCAGTCTCACTTGTCTTCCAGGGCCATCTGAATCCAGCGACCAGATATTCATTAGGATGACTGGAGATGACCCAGGATGAGGCAACTGAGGTTGAATGACTTGCCCAAGGCCACACAGCTAGCGAGTGTCAAGTGTCTGAGGTGAAATTTGAACTCAGGTCCTCCTGACTCCTGCACTGGTGCTCTATCCACTGCACCATGTCGTTGCTGTGGAGATAAATACAAGCAAAAAGATAGATAATTCCTGCTCCCAGAAGCTTACAATTTATTAAGACAAAACCTGAAAAGCAAGAAGAAGGTGAAAAGTGGGGAAGAGGGGCTGCATGCAACATGATTCTGCCTTCTGTTTATATAAATGTGTTTGTCTTCCAACAGTTTCCAGCCCCACCCAAGCTCTTTAAATTTCACAATTAATTGCCTGCTATTTATGTACATGGATGAATGCTACTGTTTGTGGTTAGAGCGACTTGGCAGTACAGAGGCAATCTGCAACGTTTTTCCTTTGCGGCCATAATTAAAAGGCTGTTACACGGCAAGATGAAATTGGTAGTTCAAGTGATTCTCTGTTCATTAGACTGTGTAGTGTCTGCTAGGGGGAGCTTCATGTTCTTTAGATAGGAAACAGAAGACTCAGAACTCTTCTGGTTCTTTCTCTGCTACTCGGTAGATTGTAACCTTCAGCAAAGAACCTGACCTTTGTGAATTTGTGTCTGCTTCATCATGCAGAATGAAGGGGATGTTGGTGTTAAGGTCTAGTCCCTTCCAGCTCTAATTTTCTGTGATCCTGTGATTTCAGGTCATGGATAGAGCAGAAAGTCCTTTTCATAAAACTATGGAAAGTGAGAATTGGTACCACACACAGATACACACACACATTGGCAATATTCCCTCGGCATTGGTTTTACCAACATGCAAGCTACTAATGATCAGAAGAGTGATAGAAAGTCCCTGGACTGCTTCTAGATCATCTTGTACTTAGGAAGGAAATAGCAGGGGGGGAAACACACAAACAAATATATAGAAAGAAAGTTATATACAGGACAAATAGGAAATAATTAAAAAAACAGAAGGCACTGGAATTAAAGGTTGGGGAAGGTTTCCTGTAGATGTTAGGATTTTATCTGGATCTTGAAAAAAAGTCCACTGTCAGAATGTAAGAGGGAAAGAATTCCAAGGATAGAGGACAGTGAGAAAAAGTGCCCAGAGCCAAGAGATGAGGTATCTTGTTCTTGGAACAACCATGAGGCTGGTGTTGCTGACTCAAATAATACGTGTTATAGAGTAGGGTATAAGAAAACTAGTAACATAGGAGGGGGCTAGGTTATGAAAGGCTCTGAATACCAAACATTTGCTCCAAGAGGCCATTGGAGCTTGTTGAGCAGTGACAATATTATGACCAAATGGAGAATGGAGTGGAGTGGGGAGAAACTCAAGGTATGCAGACCCACTGGTAGGCTGCTGCAATAATCTAGGCACGAGATGATGAAGACCTGTACTTGAGAGGTGGCAATGTCAGATGAGAGAAGGGGGCCTTTTTGAGGGTATAAAAGTGAAATTGGCAGACTTTGGCAACAACTTGGATATGGGAGATGAGAATTAGTGAGGAATCAAGAATGAATCTTATGTTACGAGCCTGAGTGACTGGGATGATGGTATTACCCTATAAAGTAGTAGGGAAGATAGAATGTAGGGAGGACTTGGGTGGGGCTGGAAACAATAAGTTCTGTTCTGGACATATTGAGCTTAAGGTGCCTACTCTGAGATGTCTAAAAGGTAGTTGGAGATGCCTTTCTCCATTGTTTTCTCTTCCATCTTTTTCTCCCTTTCTTTCCCTGTTCTACCTGCTTAATCAGTTCTCATGTGTTCAAATACTATCTGTATGAAGATAACTGCCAAATCTATATTTCCAATCCTGATCTTTCCCCTGAATCTAGTCATGCATCATCAACTGCCTGTTGCAAATAATCTCTTAATTGTCCCATAGGCATCTCAAACAGGATATGTGCAAAACAGAATTCATCTTCTTCCCCACAGATATGTCCCCTCCTTGAAACCTTCTCAATTTCTGTTGAGGTTAACATCACCATCCTAGTCCTCCACGTTCATAACCCTGGAGTCATCCTTAACTCTTCCCTTTTCCTTGGCACCCATAGCCAATCAATTACCATTACAATTGATTCTGTGCAATCCTTCTCCTTCTCCATAGTCATATAACCAAGTCTAATTCAGGTGTCCTTCTAGTTTCTTCTCTCCAAACCATCTTCCACTCAGCTTTGAAAAAAAAAAAAGAAGCTTCCTAAAGACATGAAAGTAGGCATGTAATTTCCTTACTCAAAACCTTTCAAACCCCTCCCCACTAGTACCTGAAGGGACAAAATAGAATCTCCTTACCCTGGCATTTAAGAACCTCTACAATCTAGTTCTTACATACTTTTCTAGCCTTATATCATACCACCACGTTTCAGAAATCCAACGTTCTGAACATTCTGAACTACCTACCAACTCTTCCCTAACTCTGTGCTTTTGCATAAGCTACTGACAATGCCTAGAACACACTCCCTCCTCTTCTCTGTCTTTCATGTTCCTTTGAACCTCATCTCAGGCATCATCTCCTTATTGAAGCATTTCCTTATCTCCCAATTACTAATGCTCTTTCTTTCCTTGATTTGCCTTGTTCTATACTTTCTCGAGTACATGTTCTATCTCCAGTAGAAAGCAAAATTGAGAGCAGAGATTTTGCCTTCCTCCTCATAGTCTTAGCACCTAGAATGTTTTCCCCCACAAAATGCTTAATGAGTATTTGTTAAACTTAATTCTTATATTGCATGTTGCTTAAAATTTTGTCCTCATTCCTTACCTTCCACATTTCATCTTTTGATTATAACCAGTGGTTATATAGAACTTACAGGTTTGCCTTTGCAAATGTTGTCTTATTTAGTTGTCATGTAAGAAGTTCTATGGGTAATGAACATCAGAAGAAGCAAAGTAAGAACACTCTGAAGGACTCTGAAACAATTTGGAATCGATTGTGAGAGATGGGAGACACTGGCATAGGACTACTCAGCATGGCATGCCCATATCACAGAAGGTGCTGTGCTCTACAAGCAAAGCAGAATTACTCAAAAGAAAGCTGAGATGTGCAAATTTAGAGACATCTCCACTCCAAATGTTCATATGGCATATTTGTGGCTAACATGTGGTACAGCCTTCCAAGCTAATATTGGTCTGATCCATTATGCCTTGACCCCCAACATAATGATGTCATTTTGCTCCTCTTCAAGAATCAACCATGGGTGATATTATTCCCATTTGACAGATGAATAAACTGTGTTTGAGAAAGGTTAAGTGACTTGCCCATGGATGCCTAATTAGTAGGCAGTCTTCAAGCCCGGGCCTCCCTGGTTCTGTCTTCAATAAGCCACTCTGTCTCTTCCTATGCTTCAGTCCTCTTCTCCTATTTACCTTCTCTGTCTTCTATTAAATCTTCCTTCCTTTAAAGAAAGACAAGTCTTTATTACCATCACTTTCCCATCACTTACTGGACCATCTCTCTTTCAGTCCCACCTAACATAATGGTTATATTTTCCAGCTCTTCTTTTTAAACTTAATTTCCCCTCTTGCATCCCTGAAGAGTACATTCAAAACCCACTCTGTTGACCTTTCTGGCATTTCCCTTCATTTTCTTATCTTTTCCATTCTCCTCCTTCTTGACCTGTCTGCTGAAAATTAGCCAGCAAATGACTTTCTTACTTAGGCATCCATCAGCCTCTAAGATTTAGACATGTCCAGGCTTTCCTCCAGTTTCCTGAAAACCCCCCTTCCATACCATATTAGTGGCTCCTTGATTCCTCATGACTCCAGCATGTGGTCCCCTCAGGTGTTTTCTTTGTCCTATTAGAATCTCAGCTTATTCTTACATTCTCCAATATGGATTTTTTTTAAGCTAGACCCTTTGCCTATTCAGTTAATCAACCAACAAGCATTTAATGAGTATCTACCATTTGCCAGGCACTGTTCAAGGAGTGTTCAAGGCAGTTTTCTCATCCTTAAAAAAGTGCTGGTGTTGGACTAGATAAACAAGATCCCATTCTACTCTAAACAAGAATGAAACAGTCCTTGACATTAAGGAACTAATATTACACTGAGATCTTGATGTATGACTGGTAGTAAACAAATATTAATTCATTGTTATCATGGTTCTATGGTAATAAGTTGAATGGTTTGAATCTATCCTCCTCCATCCCCCATCATTTATGTTCTACATGTTAGAAAACCATCGTGTGACTGGGAATATTTCCTTGTATCCTCCATCCAAAAGAAACCCAGGCTGGAGATGTATGGCAGTAGGTGGTTCCTCCCTGGCAGCATGTGGTGTTTTGGCAAAGCACTGAGAAGGGCTTGCCTCGCACCGGATGATACTCCGCCTAACACAGGCTTGTCGGTTTCTTCATTTTGATCTAAACCAAATGCACTCACAATGTTTTGGATCCAATTATACAAACTGTGGACTGGAAAGGAGACAGTTTTAGCTCTCAAAATGCCTCCGTAACATATGATTCTTCTCCATAAAGTGCAACCCATATGTCCTACCAGATTTCCCTCATGTGTCCTTGGAGTGAGGCAGTACAAGTCAAACTGACTTTCTTTGGCCTCCCTTCCCCCAACCTCTTTGGAGGCAAGGGGGTTGAGGCAGGAAGCCCTCAGTTCTGTGGTAGTGGTATGGCCTTTTCAATACTACTGATACAGTCAAGGCTTTTTTTTCCTTTCTTTCTTTCATTTTTCTTTTCTTTTTTTTTCTTTTGCCACCAGCCGGTGGGTAGCAGACTCGGGGTTGGTGCAAATGCATGTTGGGACATAAACATGTCACAGCTCATTTTAATCTTTAAGTCTCCTTTTGTTTTGAAGGCTCTTGTTTTCTGCAGGTAGCTAAATTTAGCCATATTTTGTCAGCTAGAACTTATGTTACTGAAAAGAATGCTAGCTAGCGAGTCTCAGCAATGTCACACTTTATTAGTCATGCGAGCACTTAAAAGCAAGGTTAGAAACACCCAATTCTTGAGATTGGCGGGTGGCAGTTCTTTAAAATGCTGCACTGAGTCTGTTAGGATTTACTTCAGAAAACAGAAACTAAGAGAAGATCATGAAATTTCACAAACAATGGCCTTTTTTTTTCAGCAAAATTGATAAATAGAAAGTTCAAATAAGAAAATGAATCCTTGAGAGTGAGATACAGGACTCTTATTCCCTCTTTCTTATTCAATCCAATCCCAATTTCCATCAAGTTGAAAGGCAGAATTAAAGATATTTGATCAGAAAATTTAGAGTAGAATGGGATCTTATCTATCTAGTCCAACACCAGCACTTTTTTTTATAGATGAGAAAACTGAGTTCTTGAGACATGAAATCATTCACCCAAGGTCTCTTGAGTAGGAAGTAAGACCTTGAGTCAGAGTCAGGATTTGGCCCTAAGTTTTCTTACTCCAATAGAAACCAGAAGAAACAAGAAGGAGCTGTCACAAGAGGAGCTGAATCAAGTCACTGCATTGAGATATAAACTTCTTTCTCGGTATATTCACTCTCTGTTTCTCTGCAATGCGGTGATCGGCCCATGCTGCCTGATTCTGTCCCACAAGGCTTAAGGGTCAGAGGATGAGCTACTCTCAAAGCAGCTACCCTCAGCTCCTAAGAATTCTCGTGGGGGCTCAGGCCTTCATTCTCTCAGCATGGATACATAACATCACTTGTCTGAAAAAGAGACATCTGACTGCTTTTCAATCCTGGCCACCAAAATAAATGGGAGAACCTCAGTGCTGTTGAGAGAGGGAAACAAAAGGAAAGGAAGAGAAGTCTATGTCTTGAGTCTTGTATGAGTATTGTCCTCAGAAAACCCTTCTGAAGAAAACTTTTTAAGGATAGAGATGAGATCTATGATTTCAGTGGTACAGGTAAATATCAGATGAGGAGACTCCATCTACCAGTTACAGACAGCACTTTATCTGCAATTTATAGAATAGCCTAGAGTACTAACAGGTTAATTGACTGGTCAAGGGTCACAAAGCCAATATGGGGTGGAAATAGACCTTGAACCTTAAGTTCAAGTGCTCCTTGCTTGGAGGACAGCTCTCTTTTTGCTACCTTACATGGTCTCTCAGAAAGAGAAAATTATAGGTTCTCTAAATAAAGATGGCACATTCATTTGTTAAGAAAATACTTCTCCAGGTATCCAGGAATGTCATCCTGGCATATTTCCCATTTCTTGGGAACCACAAGTTTAATAACACATCCAAGGAGATTGTCTAAGTTTTTCTTACTCCTATAGTATACCAAAATATAATTTATGAAATTAAATATAAGCCCCATGAAGCTAAGGATGTTTTCTTTAGTCTATGTATTGCCTAGCATACATATTTTGAACATATTAGGTCCCACATAGGTGTTTGTTGAATTGAATGATGGAATGTATTTCTTCAAGGAGCACCTTTATACTTTTCAGTGATATTTACAAAACTGCTCTATTGGTTTCCAAGGAATATCAAAAAATCCAAATAATTATCTCATACAGTTAACCTCTGGACCATCTTAATTAGCCTATACTATCTTCTAAATTTGTCTTAGTTTTACCTAACTCCATATTTTGTCTCTTACCATGGTCCTTATTTGTTTATTAAATGCCTCATGTACACAAACAGGCCTATAGTAGATACGGTAGGTAATATAAAGTTTAGATGACAAATAATTCCTGCCCTTATATATCTTCCCCCATAGTAGAACCCAGTGATGATTTGTACCGAGAAGCATTACCTGAGAAACTATGGTTTTCATTGCTATGGAAACATTAATAAGATGAAGGTTTCAATTTTTGCATGTACCATTATACACTGACAAAAGTGATAGAGTTGGGGCTTTATTCAGAACTTTTCTGTGAAGTTTAACAAAAAAAAAAACAACAAAACATCTGTCATTCAGAAAGAGCTCATTCTAGACTTGATGAACCTATCTGTAGAAATGAGAAGAAACTTCATTCAACAATTCTTTAAACATTTATTAAAGCAGTACAAGGTACTGGAGAAGATTCAGATATAAAACTAGGTCTGTGGTTTCTTTGAACAAAAAGTATGTTTGCTTCAAATACTATTATATTGTTATAATTTTTAAATAGATGTCCTTACTTGAATGTTGAAAGTTAATCCTAAATGGATTTCCCTTTGAGACAAAAACCTTACTGATCTTGCATTCAAATGTAAATCAAATACTCATTTTGCCTCTCCTTGGTTTCTCAGTTATGTCCCAGAATCTCAGAGTTAGAAGAGACCTCAGAGATCATCAATTTCAACCCATACCTGAACAAGAACTACCTTTGCCAGAAATCTGATAAATGGTCATATGCCATTATTTTTTCCCTTTTTATTAGTTTATTTACTTTTAGTTTTCAAAATTCATTTCCACACGATTTTGAGTTCCACATTTTGTCCCCATCTCTTCCCTCCCCACTCTCCAAAACAGCATGCATTCTGATTACCTCTTTCCCCAGTCTACCTTCCCTTCTATCACATATCCCCCCTTCTCTTATCCCCTTCCCCTCTATTTTCTTGTAGAGAAAGATAGATTTCTATACCCCACAGCCTATATATTTTATTTCCCAGTTGCATATGAAAACAATTTTTAATGTTCATTTTTAAAACTTTGAGTTTCAACTTCTCTCCCTTCCTCCCTCTCCACCAAATCCCATTGAGAAGGCAAGCAATACAATATAGGTTATGCATGTGTTGTCATGCAAAACACTTCCATAACAGTCATGTTAGGAAAGCCTGACTCTATTTCCCTCCATTCTGACCTGTTCCCCCATTTATTTTCTCTCTTTTTGCCCTGTCCTTATTCACAAGTGTTTACTTCCAATTATCCTCTCTTCCCATCTTCCCTCCCTTCTATCATCCCCACACCCCAGACCTCATGCTTATCCCCTTCCCTCCTATTGAGTGTGCATGTTATTCCATCCTTAATTTAAATTCAATGACAGTATGGTTCATTCTTTCCCTCTTACCTCCCTCATCTTCCCCTCTGTTGTGAAAGGGTTTTCTTACCTCTTTTATATGAGAGATAATTTACTCCATTCTATTTCTCCCTTTCTCTTTCTCCCAATGTATTCCTCTCTCACTCCTTAATTTAATTTTATTTTATTTTTGGATATCATCCCTTCATATCCAATTCACTCTGTAGGTTTTCCATGTAGGAATGTAAACAGTACAACTTTAGTAAGTCCCTTATGATTTCTCTTTCTGGCTTAACTTTTCATGCCTCTCTTGATTCGTGTATTTGGAAGTTAAACTTTCTATTCAGCTCTGGTCTTTTCATCAAGAATTTTTTGAAAGTTTTTTATTTCATTAAATGACCATTTTTTCCCCTGAAAGATTATACTCAATTTGCTGGGTAGGTGAATCCTAGATCCTTTGACCTCTGGATTATCATATTCCAAACCTTCTGATTCCTTAACATAAGAGCTGCTAGATTTTGCGCTATCCAGATTGTGTTATTTCAATTGTTTCTTTTTGGCTTCTTGCAATATTTTCTCCTCAACCTGTTAACTCTGGAATTTGGCTGCATTATTACTAGGAGTTTTCTTTTTGGGATCTCTTTCAGGAGGTAAATGATGAACCCTTTCAATATCTATTTTACCCTCTGGTTGTAGAATATCAGGGCAGTTTTCCTTGATAATTTCTTGAAAGATAACATCTAGGCTCTTTTTATGATCATGTCTTTCAGGTAGTCCAATAATTTAAAAATTGTATCTCCTGGATCTGTTTTCCAGGTCAGTTGTTTTTCTAATGAGATATTTCATGTTGCCTTCCATTTTTCATTCTTTTGGTTTTATTTTATAATTGCTTCATTTTTCATAAAGTCATTAGCTTCCATCTGCTCCATTCTAATTTTTAAGGAGTTATTGTCTTCAGCAAGCTTTTGAACCTGCTTTTCAATTTGACCAATTCTGCTTTTTAAGGCATTCTTCTCCTCATTGGCCTTTAGAATCTCTTTTGCCATTTGGGTTAGTCTATTTTTTAAGGTGTTATTTTCTTCAGCATTTTTTGAGTCCCTCTTAGCAAGCAGTTGACTCATTTTTCTTGATTTTCTTGCATCACTCTCATTTCTTTTCCAAAATTTTCTTCTACTTCTCTTACTTGATTTTCAAAATCCTTTTTGAG
Source organism: Potorous gilbertii (assembly GCA_028658325.1). Classification (NCBI taxonomy): domain Eukaryota; kingdom Metazoa; phylum Chordata; class Mammalia; order Diprotodontia; family Potoroidae; genus Potorous; species Potorous gilbertii. The sequence goes on along the minus strand of JAQQSK010011375.1, from coordinate 2,309 downwards.
CTCTTCCATGACATGAGATCAATTCATATTTTTCTTGGAGGCTTTGGATGGAGGAACTTCGACTTTGTTGCCTTCTTCTGGTTGTGTTTTGATCTTCCTTCTCACCGAAGTAAAATTCTACAGTCTGATTTTTTTTTTGACTTTTACTCATTTCCCCAGTCAAATAATTGACTTTTAAGCTCTTTGTCAAGGCAATTCTCTACTTCTGGGGTGGGGGGGAAGGGATGTCCTGTCAGCCAATTGAACACCCACAACCTGTAGGCCTAGACCTCAAGAAAGAGCTACTGTTACTGGCCCTGCTGCTGTTATGGCTGCCACTGGCTCTTCTTCCCCCTCCACTGCCTTGGGCCTGAGGTCCGACCATGTTACTCTCTCACACCAGTCTGACAAGTTTTTTCACTGACCTTCTAAGTTGTTCTCTAGGTTTAGGGGTTGAGAAGCCTGGAAACCACCACAGCACCAGTGATTCAGTTCCCTGAGATCTCCTTAGGTCCCATCTGTGCCTAGGTGGTCCACACTGGACTATGTTCCACTCCCAGCCCAGCATGATAGATGCTTCCCATTGACCTTCCAGTCTGTCTTGGGCTAGAGATTTACTTCACATCATCATGCTGTGTGTTCTGCAACTCTAGAATTTGTTTAGAGAAAATTTTTTCTGGTATTTGGAGGGATTTGGGGGAGAACTCAAGCAAGTCCCTGCTTTTACTCTACTATCTTGGCTCTGCCCTCCCATCTAGCCATTATTTAAAGACATTAAGTCAAAGGGAATCCGTTACTTCCTGAGGTAGTCCATTCCACTTTTGGATAACTCTGATTGGAAAGTTTTTTCCTTATTTCTAGTCCAGATTTGTATCTTGGTAGTTTCTCTTCATTTTTCTCAGCCCTCTCCTCTGGGAACAAGCAGAACAGGGCTGACTTCTCCTCCAGGCGACAGCTATTCAAATACATGAAGACAGCTATCCTATGGTTGCTGCATCTTCTCATCTCCGGTCTTAGTTCTTCAGTTCCTCAACTTTTATTAAATTCTTTTTCTCTTAGATTTTGTATTTGTGATTCCTTGAGATATAGAAAATATATCAAACTATGGATACTCTCTCTCACTTGCCATGCTAATTAAATTCTCCTTCCAAGTACATTACTGATTCTTCCTGTCATTTCTTCCTCTAATATATTTCTTTTATCCTTCCTTCTGTCTTTATTCCCACTGCTACCATCCTAGTTCATAAGGTCACAGAACGAGAACTAGAGGCCTTAAAGTCCATCTAGCGTACCCCTTCATTTTATAGATGAGAAGAGTGAGACCCAGAGAAGTTAAATAATTTGCCACCATATCACACATGTAGTTAACAAAGATAGCAAGAATGTGAAACCAGATGTTCTAACTCCAACTTGAAAATGCTTTGCATAGTACCATCTACCTTTCAAATTCAACTAGCAGAGAGATCCATTGACCTATGATTGAGCTATGGTCCCAATATGCTTTCATCCCTCAAAAAGTTTTTGTTGATGTTAATGTTCATGTCCAATTCTTTGTAACCCTCTTGGGGATTTTCTTGGCAAAATACTGAAGTAGTTTGCCATTTCCTTCTCTAGCTTATTTTACAGATGAGGAAACTGAGGCAAACATAGTTAAATGAGTTGTCCAGGGTCACACAGCGAGCATGATTTCAACTTGAAGTCAGGTCTTCCTGTGGACAGACTTCTGTCCCCTGTGCCTATCCACTGTATCCATCTAGTTGCCCCTGAAAATGTTTTAGTAGCCATCTCTACCTTCAGGTTATATAGGTATCATATATTTACAAATTACTCTGGTTATATCACGTTCTTTCACACAAACCTTCAATGGTTCACCTTTTTTCACCTTTGTCTACAGGATAAAATCACACTAATAAACCAACTAATGAAACTGACTGATGTGCAAGGCCCTTTATAACCTGTCTATAATCTAAAATTTATCAACTTGTCTCCAATGGCTCACCTTCTCCAACCCTCCATATGAGCTAATGCCCTAAGCACTGTCTTACAAACATGTCTTGGTTTTCTCACCAATGTGCTTTCATGCATGCCATTCCTTTTGCCTGGGATTAGGTCCTTTTCTTGCTACTAACCTGAATATAACCAATTCTTCAAAAGTCAGTTGAAATAATTTCTTTCCAAGGACATTTTCTGAGAGCATTTTTCTCCTCATTGGCTTTTTGAACCTCTTTTGCCAATTGAGTTAGCCTATTTTTCAAGGTGCTATTTTCTTCAGCATTTTTTTGGGCCTCCTTTATTAAGGTATGGACCTGTTTTTCATGCTTTTCTTGCAT
>JAQQSK010011374.1:0-12303 GCA_028658325.1 Potorous gilbertii | reverse complement strand
CCAATTGAGTTAGCCTATTTTTCAAGGTGTTATTTTCTTCAGCATTTTTGGGGGTCTCCTTTATCAAGGTATTGACCCGTTTTTCATGCTTTTCTTGCATCTCTCTCATTTCTTTTCCCAGTTTTTCCTCCACCTGTCTAACTTGATTTTCAAAATCCTTTTTGAGCTCTTCCATGGCCTGAGCCCATGGGATATCTATTTCAGATGTTTGAGATACAGAGGCCTTGACTCCTATGTCTTTACCTGATGGTAAGCAGTTATCTTCTTCATCTTCAGAGATGAAGGTTGGAATCATTTTTTCAAGAAAATAACCTTCTATGCTCTTAGTTTTTGTCCCTTTTCTGGGCATTTTCTCAGCCAGTTCCTTGACTTCTGAGAGTCCTCTCCACCCTGGCCTAGGCCCACCCAGCTAGTGCTTGGGGTCTGAGATTCAAATACTGCTCCCTAGCCTCAGGGCTTTTGGCGGCAGGCCTGGCTGCTATTCAATGGGAGCTTATCTGCTGGTGCTCAGGTGGGGGCAGGGCCACCTCCCAGGCCCAGTTCCCTCACAGGGTTTATGCAGAGACCTTCAGTAATAGAGCTGCTGTGGAGCTTCTGCCTGCTCCGGGAGCCTCTGGTCACCTGCTCCGGGAGCCTCTGGTCGCCTGCTCCGGGAGCCCCTGGCCGCCAGCTGCCTCTGCTGCTGCTGCTGCCATGGCCGCTGCCTCCTGAGGGGGCCTGAGTCCCGGAGACACCCTGTTCCCCTCTCAGCCCGTCTCCCTCACTGACCTGAGAGTACATGAATGGAGGGAACTTCGCAGCCGCTGGAGATTCTGTCTCTGATGCCTGTTCGGATCTGCTAGCTCCTCTCCATGCCACATGGCCAGGGCCAGTGGAGGGGAGGGCTCTGCTCCCATCCAGGGTAGTGATGGACCTTTGGGATGGGTTTTTCAGGGCTCTCTGGAACGGAAATCTCCTTCACTGTGTTGCTGTGCGGCTTCCACTGTTCCAGAATTTGTTGGGAGTTCTTTTTACAGGAAATCCATGGGCTGTGGGTTCGGAGCTACCAAATGTGTGTCTTTCTACTCCACCATCTTGGCTCTGCCCCTCTATTTTTAAAGTGTTATTTTCTTCAGCATTTAATGGGTCCCCTAAAGGGGCAAGTAGTTGACTCATTTTTTGTGATTTTCTTGTGTCACTCTCATTTCTCTTCCTAATTTTTCCTCTGTTTCTCTTACTTGATTTTCAAAAATCCTTCTGAGCTCTTTCATGACCTGACACCAATTCATATTTTTCTTGGAGGCTTTGGATGGAGGAGCTTTGACTTTGTTGTCTCATTCTGGTTGTATGTTTTGCCCTTCCTTGTTACAAAGTAAGATTCTGTGGCCTGATTTTTTTTCCTGCTTTTGCTCATTTCCCAAGTCAATTATTTGACTTTTGAACTCTTTGTCAAGGTAGTTCTCTGTTTCCAGTTGGGGGGGTGTGGGGGAAACACTGTCAGTCACTTGATCCCTCCACAGTCTATGGGCCTAGAGCTCCAGAAACAGCCACTGGTGCTGCCCTTGCTTCTGCTAAGGGTGTGTGCTCCTCAGCTCCCTCTGTCACCTGGGGGCTGGGGCCAAACCACTCCACTGTCTCACATATACCTGACAGGTTTTTAACTCTGACCTTCCATTTTGTCCTCATCGTTTTGGAATCATGAAATCTGGAAAGCACCACAGCTTCCAGTGATTCAGTCCTGTGGAGACCTGCTCTTTGCCAACACAGCCCAAGTTAGACTGGCTCTGCTTCCAGCCTGGTGTGATAGACACTTCCCATTAACATTGCTGGGTGTCTTGGGCTAGAGATTTGCTTCACTCTGTCATTCTGTGGGTCTGGCAGCTCTAGAACATGTTTAGAGTCATTTTTTACAGGTATTTGACTGGGTTTTGGAGGAGAGCTCTAGTAGGTCCCTGCTTTCACTCTACCATCTTGGCTCCACCCCTAGATTCTTTCAATAAATATTTTACCCTGTGTTTCTAGGATATCAGAGCAGCTTTCCTTGATAATTTCTTCAAAGACGCTGTACAGTCTCTTTTTTTATCATAGCTTTCAGGTAGTCCAGTAATTCTTAAATTATCTCTCCTGGATCTATTTTCCAGATCAATTTTTTTTCCCATTGAGATGTTTTAAGTTTTCTTCCATTTTTAATTCTTTTGATTTAATTTTACTGATTCTTGATGTCTCATAGAGTCATTAACTTCCACTTGCCCAATTCTAATTTTTAGGGAATTATTTTATTCAATTAGCTTTTGTACCTCCTTTTTCCATTTGGCCAATTCTTTTTAAGGAGCTGTTTTCTTCAGTGGATTCCCTCCCCCCCACCATTTGACCAATTGTATTTTTTAAGGATTTTTTTTCAGTCAATTTTTATCCTTCCTTTTCTAAGCTGTTGACTCTGACCTATTTCTCATTTCTTTCCCAGTTTTTCTTCTACCTCTCTTATTTGACTTTTAAAATCCTTTTTTGAGCTCTTCCAAGAAGGCTTTTTGGGTTTAAGACCAATTTGTATTCCCCTTTGAGGTTTTATGTGTAGGCATTTAGACAATGTTGTCCTCTTCTGGGTCTGTGTTTTAATCTTCCCTGTTACTATAGTTACTATAGTAGCTTTCTATGCTCAAGGCTCAAGAAATAGTTCTTACTCATTTTTTTGGCGGGGGGGCTATTTCATGACTTTCAAACTTAAGATCTGCTCCTGGGGCACAGGAGGCAGGTCCCAAGCTTATTATGCTGAGGGCCAGGGCCCTGATCACTGGCTTTTTGTTTTGGGACTTCCGGTGCTGGCAGCTTGCTTACTCTACTGGAGTGGCCTGGGTTCTGGGGGCCTTCAAATTGGCTTCTATGCTGGGGCTGTGCCATTGGCCTGCTAAGCCCAAGAGGTCTCATTTGCTTATTTGTGCCGTGGCTTAGAACCTTCAGTTGGTTTTCCCAGATGCCATCTGTGCTGGGCTGTGATTCCCCTTTTACTCAAGTGAGACAGACCTTTTTTTTTGAAGTCTTTTTAAATTATCTTAAGCTGTAAATTTATTTCACTCCATCTTTTTGTAGGATTTTTCACTCCAGAATCCATCTGGAGTTGTAATTTAACATTATTTCTGAGGGAAACTAGGGAGAACTAAGGCAGCTTCCTGGATATTCTCTCCACCATTTTGGCTATGCTCCATGGTTCTGGGCTATTTAAATTGAAAACTTGCCTATCTGATGCTATGATTGTAGGCAAGGAAGAATGAGTTTGGATGAGAAGAGTAAACCTTTAGTGGAGAAAGGCCAAAATACAATATTGGACCATTGGATAATGAAACTTTGTAAAAATAGGCAGGTAGTGATTCAAGCAATTACTTGATTAACTTCAACCTAACCAAGAAAGGTGACTTATAAAATTTTTGAGGGGTAAAAGAGAGAAGAACAGGATAGGGGAAAGACATTTTCCTTTGTCATATAGGAATTCAAAAGTCATAAGTGAATCTTCCTCTTAGGCTCATCATGGGCAGTAATCAAGAACACATCTGTGAGGTGTCCAGGTGATAAAGTGTCATGTGCATGCACACATATGTGTGTGTGTGTGTGTGTATGTATGTATGTGTGAAGGGCTGGGGCTCTCTTACCCAAAGGGCTTATTCTAATATCCCTGGCAAAAATTACACTAGGTGACAGGATCTAGTAAAAGTAGGGAATGAGAAAATCCAAACAGAATGAAGAAAGAAGAAAACTTCCATGAAAGTAAACATATGCAGTAATTTTCTCCATTTGATTTCTAACAGCAATTATTATATTAGCCTCTAGTGCCTAGCAATAAAATTATTTCTAAATATCTAAAAGAAGCATCTCAAGTCATTTTTAGGGAGCAAGAATAGACGAAATGCCTCTATCTTCTCTCCCAGGGAAATCTAGACAGCATAATATCAAGGCCAGAGAGGAGAGAGGTTACTGTTTAGAGATCAGAAGGACAGGAAACAGAAGTCTTGGACTGCCTGATGTAACAGTCAATTTATTGATAGGGATAGAGAAAGGATATGGGGTCAGTAGGTCCATAAACCTATGACATCATACCCAGTTCACCTCTGTTGCCTTGGTATGTTCCTACCTGGAAGATATAGGATCTTAGTATAAAGTATCATCTGATCATATGTACAAAGCCAAGGAGAACCAAAGCTATTTAATTAAACCTCAGGGGAGCTAGGTGGCACTGTAGATAGAGGGCAGACCTGGAGTCAGAAAGATTCCTTTTTTCTGAGTTCAAAACTGGCCTCAGACACTTACTAGTTGTGTGAAACTGGGCAAGTCATGTAACCTTGTTTGACTCAATTTCCTCCTCTGCAAAATCAATTGAAGAAGGAAATGACAAACCATTCCAGTATCTTTGCCAAGAAAATTCCCAGTGGGGTCACAGAAACTCTGAAGTGACTGAGCAAGAGCAAAATCAACTACCTCATTTTACAGACAAGGCAACTGAGACTCAGAGAAGATAAATAACTTGCCCAAGTTTATACAAGTAGTAGTCTTCAGAGACAGGATTTGGATATAGGTTCTCTGAGTAGAAGCACAGACCTTTCCAAAGTACCACATTGCCTCCTAGCATAATTGAGAGATTTCTACTGTATACTTCCAAATAATTGATAATATGATATGTAATGCCCCTGCCCTATAGTTAACCATTCTCCACACAGAAAAACAAAATAAAACTTTCATTTTTTATGAGTCTTTGTTTCTATTTATTTTTTTAAAATAACCTTTGGTTATTTGAAATTCTAAATAAGTTATATCCAGTGTTTGGCCTTTGTTTACATACTTATTGACTTTCCTCAAGTAAACTAGTTCTAGTACATTACATAATGGTGACTTAAATAGCAGGGAGTCACTATAGAAGCCAAGGTGGTACAGTAGTGATGGTTAGAGGCTTGAAGTTAGGAAGACCTGATTCAAATCCTGCCTCAGACACTTAATAGCTTTGTAATCCTGGACAAGTCAATTAGCATTTCCTTCAGTTGCCTAGTTTATAAGAGGAAAAAGTTGGACTCAATGAACTTCCAAGACCTCTTCCGGATCTAAAGCTAAGATCCTATGACATAATTGCTAGGTTCAACTATACTCAGATTCTTAACATATGTTTTACACATATTACACTTATAGAAATGACTTCTCTTTTGAACCGTGTGACACTGTGTTCTTCACTTTCCCAAATATACTTACCATAGAATATTTTATTATAATAGCTATATTTTGTTCTTAATTTTCCTTTCAGACTGTTCTCTGAGGTTAGAGACCTTTGTCTTATATAAATTTTTTATTTCCTCTAATATCTGCTATACAGCAGGACATTAATGTTTGTTGCCTGAATTAATAAAAGATTTTTCTTTGAAGAAAATACTGTCATTTCCAAACAGGTAATTATTACTTCTTAAGTGTTCAACAAATTGTTCCTAGACTGTGTGTAATAGGATACATATCCACTAGGTTTTCCATTCCTAATATAGGTTAGGAAAAGGAAATAAAACCAACATTTCATTGGTCCTAGGGTATATCAAGGCTTAAGTGAGGCCTTCTTTGATGCAGCAGCCTCCAGGCTTTTTGCTGCATTGATGAAACTTCTTGGTCAAATCTGGTGCATATCTGAAGACCACAGAGGTCCCTACACCTTTCTTGCCCTGTTGAATGGACACACTTCCAAAAGGAAAGGTGAGGGTGCTGAATCTCTGAAAATTGGTGCCACTATATCCTTATTGCATACCAGTGGTATGTTTGGGCTAAGAAAACCTCCTTTTCCTAGCTGTTCATTGACTTATAAATGTTTCATCCTTATACAGAACCTGAACTGAATACTAGCCTCAGACCCACCCCTCATGTTACAGATTTAATCAGTTAACCTGGAAGTGAAATAAGACTCATCTTTGTGTATAAAAGTCATATTTGTAATTCGCCAGTTCTCTGGCAGATATCTGGGACAACATCTCCATGATTTTACCTTGAATTCCTTGAATTGTTGGATGCCATTTTGTCCCAGTGATTCAGCAGCATTTAGTTTGTCAATTGGGTCAGGTCAAGAATAAGGCTTGGTACCTTTTCCAAGTGCCATACCAAGTCTTTTTTTTTATTCATGCCTCTATAAGTGTTAATGCTGTAATTAATGGCATTCATCAGTTAAATGAACCTCAGAGACACTCCAGTCTGAGACTCAGGTACCTCAGGTTAAGTGTGTTCTTTCTCTCTGATCTCTCTCACCTGTTTAAATGAAAATATCTCTGGAAGTTCATCATGCAGTCTCTTATTGACTATCAATTAGATCCTGGTTAGAGATTAGTAGAAATGGTTCAAAGGATAGGTAAAAAGAGGGAGGAGGAGAAGGGGCCTTGACTTCAACAGGAAATTATTATTGTGCCAAAGCTAAACTCCACAGTTGCCTATGGTCAGCCTTGGAATCCTTGTGCCCCTCCATCACTCTGGTAGAAATTTCATGAATAATAGCATAGATCTTTCTCAGCACACATATTATAGTTTACTGACTCAAGTCTAGGAGGTCCAATGGATTTATCACTCTTCAGTAACTTGGCTTCTGACCCCATCACTTAACTGAAACTACTTTCTCCAGAGTAGTGCACCATCTTTTAACTGCCATATCTAATGGTCTTTTCTTAGTCCCAATTCTTTCCAACCTAACTGAAGCATTTGCCACTGTTGACTAAACTCTGCTACCAGATTCTTACTCATTTCCAAATTTTTATGACCCCACTCTCTTGATTCTATTCCTACCTGCTCCTTCTCAGTCTTCTTTGCTGTCTCATTGTTCACATCATAGCCCCTAATCCTCCACTCTTTTCTCTCTGCATTCTCTGGTTGAAGATTTCATCTCCCATGGATTTTATGATCATCTTTTTGTAGAAAACTTACAGATCTATAAATCTAGTTAGTATTTTCCCCTGAGTTTTAGACCCACATCATCGTTTGCCTACTTGGACATTTCTAATTGGAAATCCCAGAGACATCTCAAAGTCACCATGTCTAGAATTGAAATTATCTTCTTTCCCTTCCCAAACTCACCCCTTTTCCAACCTTCCCTGTTTCTATTGAAGCCACTATCATTCTTCCCAATATTTCAGGTTTGTAAGTAACCTTGGTATTTTTCTCCTCATGATTCTGCACACCATATATTCAATCAGTTCCCACCTCTTGCCCTTCCTATCTCCATAGCATATCTTGAATTTTACTCTTCTCTCTAGTCACATAACTTTAACCTTATTTCAGGCTTATATCCTGTCACATAGTAGTTGCTCTATAAATATTTGTTGGAAAATTAATTAATATGAGCCATCCCAAAACTCTTAAGCTGCTTGAAACTGAACTGAGACTTTCAGGACAATGTGTATATATAAAGTCTCTCCACTTCAAAGAATAATTTAGGAGTAGGAGTCTCTCTAACCTATTTCTTGGTTAAGATGGAGGTAAAGAATCCTTTCAGCCTTATTTCAATCTCCACTGGATTGTAAGCTCTTTGAGGCTAAGGATTATCTTTTTTCCCATTTTGCATCCCTAGCTCTCAGTACAGCACGTGGAACATCATAGGTGCTTAATAAATATTTCTTGATTGACTGATGTTGTAAAAAACTAACTATATTTCCCTCCATCCTATCCTGCCCCACCATTTATTCTATTTTCTCTTTTGACCCTATCTCTCCTCAAAAGTGTTTACTTGTGTTTGCCCCCTCCTCCAATTTGCCTTCCCTTCTGTCACCTTGTCCCTCTCTTACCACTTTACCCCTTACTTTCCTGTAGGGTAAGATAGATTTTCATACCCGATTGAGTATCTATGTTATTTCCTCCTTGAGCCAAATCCAATGAGAGTAAGGTTCACTCATTCCCTCTCACCTCCCCTCTCTTCTCCTCCATTGTCTTGTCTCTTTTATGTGAGATAATTTACCCCATTCTATTTCTCCCTTTCTCCTCCCAACATACTTCTCATCCCTTAATTTTAATTTTTAAATATTCCTTCATATTCAACTCATCCTGAGTCCTTTGTCTACACACACACACACACACACACACACACACACACACACATATTCCCTCTTACTACCCTAACACTGAGAAACTTCTCAAGGGTTACAAATATTATCTTTCCATGTAACAAGCAATTCAACTTTACTAAGTCCCTTATGATTTGTCTTTCCTATTTACCTTTTGATGCTTCTCTTGATTTTTATATTTGAAATTCAAATTTTCTATTCAGCTGTGGTTTTTACATCAAGGATGCTTAAAAGGCTTCTATTCATTAAATATCCATTTTTTTTTTACCTGAAGTAGTCTACTCAGTTTTGCTGGGTAGGTTTTAATCCTAGTTTGTTTGACCTCTGGAATAGCATATTCTAAAGCTTCTGATCCCTTAATGTAGAAGCTGCTAGATCTTGTGTTATCCTGATTGTGTTTCCACAATACTTGAATTATTTCTTTCTGGCTGCTTGCAGTATTTTCTCCTTGACCTGTGAACTCTGGAATTTGACTATAATATTCCTAGGAGTTTTCCTTTGGGGATCTCTTTTAAAAGGTGACTGGTGGATTCTTTCAATATTTATTTTTCTCCTCTGGTTCTTGAATATTAGTGCAGTTATCCTTGACAGTTTCTTGAAGGATGATGTCTAGGCTTTCATTTTGATTATGACTTTCAGGTGGTCCAATAATTTTCAAATTCTCTCTCCTGGATCTATTTCCCAGGTCAGTTATTTTCCCAAGGAGATATTTCACATTGTCTTCTATCTTTTCATTCTTTTGGTTTTGTTGATTTGGCTGTTTCATGTCTTGACTGGAGAAGTACTTGAGATTAGTTTCCTTGTGAGGGAACCATATATTGTGGCCTAAGTGTGCTGGGAATCCTGAAATTAAATGGTAAAAGACATGGGTCTGCCTCAACAGATTTGTCTCAACCCTTTTTTCAGTCAGAAACAAGTTTTACTAAAATACCATTTGGGGTGGGCAAGATTCCTATTAAGTCTACACTATTGTCCAGATTTTAAGAATATGAACATCTGTGATGCTTGTATTGACCAGTGGACCAGGTTCTTAAAGAATCTGCATCAGTTTTGGAATCTCTTGCAAGTGTCTTCTCATACTCTTCTCTAGCATGACTAATTTCTAGTTGCATTTGACTTTTCACACTGTCTGGGCTTCCCTATTTCCCTTACTTGAAAAATATTTTGGTATTCATTTTTTCTTTACCATGGTCAGTCTTTTCTCTTCAATGACCACTTTTATTTTTCCTAATTACCATCAACAGAGTATTTGGAATGATGTGTGTATGTGTGTGTGTGTGTGTGTTTTATGTATATGTGTAGAAGGGGGATTAATTACTATTTTTTTTATACATGGCACATATTTTTCCTGGACTTCCACTAGGATTTTTTAAACTCTCCCTAGGTAAGTTAATTACTTGAACTGTTATTCCCCTCCCTCTATCCCTCATTAATATTAAAATGTTGTTATAATTTTCTCACATGGAATAACAATACACACACTCATATATGCATAATGTGTGTATATATTTAGTTTTTCTCCTACCAGAAGATTAATACTAATCATTATATCATATACTGATTAAGCCCCAGCTCCTTCCAGCCTCAGTTCCTGTGCATTACCCAGGACTGAGTTCATTGTACTTTTCACTCTCTGGACTCGAGAGCCACATGTTCTAGGAATCATGCATTTATCACAGTTATCTCCAAAATATATCTCAGGTCTTTTTCTTTCTGCATTGTTTTTCTGACCCTGCCATTTTTAGTGTTCTCCTCATCCTCAAATTGCTTTGTATTTACCTACCGATAGAAATGTATTCTCCAACAGACTTTAAGCTTCTTGAGGGCAGGGTCTACTTTGTATTTCTTCCCTCATACTACAATTCCTACATAAATATCCTACAATTCCTTGCATAAATATGACAATTAAAGAATGTTTGTATTATTGAGGAGCTTTTATCCATTGTTAGATATTCCCCTCACAGCTGAAATTCTGACTTTTCCAAACTTTTTTCTTTAATGTCCCCCAAATTCATTTAAACTGGAAGCTCATATCACCCCAGGATTTCAGACTTTGGAATTAGCCTTTACTGTAGCAACCTCTGTCTCTTATTGGCTAGATCCTCCCAGAACCTTCTTTTTTTTTTTTTTTTTAAAGAGGACATCCAAGCTCTCCGTGTCTCCATTCTTCTCTATGCTGAGCTCCTGAACCTTTGGAAGATTTTCTGCTATACCTTTTGCCAGGAACCTTTGCCATTCTTCTCCCCACTTTCCCCTTCAGCTTCCTTTTATGTGTTCTCATTATTCATTAGAATATAAGCAATTTGAAGGCAATCTTCCTTTCTACTTGAATTTTGATTCCAAATGTTTAGCATAGTGTCTGCTACTTGGTACATGCCTAATAAATACTTGTAGACTTATACAAGGAAAACTGATGTTAATAAATCAGATTTCAATACCATGTTTAAGCATAGAATGACAAGTTTAAGTGTTAGGGTCTTAGAGATTACCTAGACAGATCCTCTCATACACGTGAGGAAACTGAGACCCGAAGACATCTTGCTCAGTGTCAAACAAGTAATAAATAGACATCTTGGATTTTAATCCAATCTGATAATAAACAAGAAATCTTTCCACTCCACCTTGAAATTTCTCAATTTTTGTAATGGAAATTGATAAATATTGTATGCCCATATGTACATATGCCTATATGTATGCCCCAAATAGCTATTGACTCACATTCATTCATGACTATATAATTTCCATTGCACTGTAAAAATATGAGAAAGGCCAGTAATAATGTCCTTTAATGTTGCACGTAAAGTTTAGAATTATATAAGGTCCATGGACAAATTGTAATCAGCTGTTTTAAAAAAATGTCTAATTCATGAATATGAATAAAAGTAGCACCTAAAGTATTAAATAACAGAGATATAAAATTAGGGGGTTGGAATGGGGTGCTTCGAACGTTCCTCCTAGCTCTAAGTGTCTATAATTCTGTGTTCTGATTTCACCAATAGCTAGCTATGATAGCTTTGTTTGTAGCTAGTAAAATACCAATGAGCAACAAATTCTTTTCTGAAACCAGGACTATGCCTTCTTTTTTTTCCCCTGGGATTTAAAAAAAATCCCTCTTTAAGGAATTTAGAAATAAGCAAACTCTTGTGAATTCTTTAAATCTCTTAATTCTTCAAATAATTAGAAATTCCAAATGGACACTAACTTAAAGTTAAGAATTAAGAATCTCTTTACCCAAGCAATCCAAATTATAGTTAAAAGCTATAGTCCTTGAGTCTCTTAGACATTTAGGTAACTCCAAACTATGAGAAGTTTGCCTTAATGAAGACTTGAACACTTAAAAAAAAAAAAAGACCTTACTAAGACCTTTCCTTCATACTGAATAATTCTATGTTGCTGAGACAAGCTGACGAGTAAAACCCTAATGTGGCTGGGAAGCATTTTAGAGACCCAATTGTGAGTTATGATTAACTTTTCTTTTCAGAATGGAATGTAGTTAATATAAACAACTGTATCTAGTCTGTTTAGCTGTTAACCTCCATTTATCGGTTTAAAAAGTAATCACATAATCCTGTTACTGTAAACGCTATGCATAAGGAGGATGAAATAGGGACATTTTTCATGATTTTTATTCTTCTGTTTCTTTGGACTCTTCTGAACCTTCATAGGGTGTGCTTTTCTATTTTGTTACACACATGTGACTTTTATTTTTCTCCTTTTTGTCAGCCTATGAAAGACCAAACGTATTTGTTCCCATGGAAAGAACACTAGCTTTGGAGACTAAATTCAAATCTCCTTTGCAGTTGCACTTGTGTGACCTTAAGCAATTGATTTTTTTAGGACTCAACTTTTTTGATTTATGATGAAATTAATAACTGCTGGTTGATTCATGATGCTATGTGTTTGCCACATATTAGTCATTTGAAACATTTTTATTTCATACAAAAGAATAGTTTGGAGGAAGATTTTCGTTACAAGCAACTTGTAATAATATGCTAAGCACAATAATAACTGCCCAAAAGAGAGAATAGAGGCAGGGAGTTACATATGCTAAGGATAGTTCAGACTCTTCTAGCCTGAAGGTCCGAAAGGAATTGGAGGTACCAACTTGTGGAAAGGAATTGGAGGTGCCAACTTGTGGAAAGGAATTGGAGGTACCAACGTGTGGAAAGGAATTGGAGGTACCAACTTGTGGAAAGGAATTGGAGGTACCAACTTGTGGAAAGGAATTGGAGGTACCAACTTGTGGAAAGGAATTGGAGGTACCAAC
>JAQQSK010011373.1:0-12303 GCA_028658325.1 Potorous gilbertii | reverse complement strand
TGTTTCAACCACATAGTGGGATTGCACGCCTGCTGAGGTAATAACGTCAGACTTGGGTAATCATGTAATGAATGGTCTTTAAGGTAACCCCAAAAGGCAAATAGAATCTTGGCTCCATTAGAGAAACCATTCTTCCAGGAAAAACCAAAAAAGGAGAATAACAATGATAACCTGTATTTATTTAGTACTTTTAAGGTTTTAATATTTCTTGTTGTCTTGTACCATTGACTTCTATTTATTCCATTCTAATTGTCAGGGAGTTTGTTGCTTGTGTAAAATTTTGCACTTCTTGTGTCAAGCTGTTACTTCCCTTCGCACCTCATTTTTCTAGAACTTTCATTTCTTTCCCATTTTGAACTTTAACACTCTTTTTGTTGGCAGAAACATTTTCAACCCTTAAACAAAAAGAACAAAACAAAAGAAAAGACCTTTGCTTTGTCTCTTCCAGGAATTCTAGCTGAATTCATGCCCAGGTTATATTTTTCATAAATTCTCTGCTTATCGATGTTTTGGTCTTTTCTTTGCATTTGTGTCTTGAGCACTCTTGTCACCATGAAAACTTTTAATGGCCAATTTTTTCTGTTTGCTCATTTTCCCAGCCTACTTCCTGACTTCAGACTTCATAATAGGGCTATCTCGGTAGAAAATGTTTTTACTGGTCCTCTTGCTGATTTTTTGGGGGTCTAGCACTGTTGTAGGATCTCAGGGGACTGACTGGTTGGGGACTGACAAGCATTCATTGTTCCCACACTGGTCTGATTCAGGGAAAAACCTGATTTCTACTCTCCTGTTCTGAGTTCTACAAGCATCTAACTGTCAACCTGAAAGTTTTTTTTAAGAAAAGGCAAGCAGTGTAAATGAATCCAGTTTATTCCCTTAAAGCTAATGGTCACATGATCATGTGGAGCCAGAAAACTTCGACTGACTAAGGTAAGAATGATCAGGCTGAAATATGTTTAGGACAATCCAAGGTGCTCTGTGTCCTTCAGATTTATGGTCTCCATGAGTGATTAAATAGACCATGAGAAAGGAATTTCTTAATTGGATAGGTTGTCAAAACAATAAGATGACAGAGTTGACAAAGTTTTAGTTCAAATTGTGATCCAGGATATCTGTGTTTTCTTTACCATTAAAATGGCATAACACAATAAATGTCCATAAAATATTAAGATGTTGAAAAAGTTCCATTCTTGAAAATAGTGTCTTGGGTTAGGAGTCTCAGAAGCAATGCTAAGTCATCCCCAACTGTCTGTTGACATAGGAAGAGGAATTCTCTAAGTTTACTTCAGAGAACAAAGAGAATGTTAGTTCCAGTCTCTTCTTCATTCAAGCACTGGCCCTGATTAAATCCAAAGTTTACATTAAATGATTGTCTTGACCAAGGTTTGGGTCAAAGAAATAGGAGACTGGTGCTGGATTGAGCTAATGCTTGCTACCTAGGAAGTTCTACTGGTCCAAAATGACAAAATTACAGATTTCCCTTAGGTCTGGAAGGACCTGGTTGATACTCTGTATTTTTTTGGACTGGGTTGGAGATTGGAAGTGATTACCTATTCTTCTCCAAATGTGTCAGGCACATTCCCCTTTCTTGCTTCTGAACTTGCTTCCTTTTCAGTATATCGGTAGGGCTTGAGACTGCTTGGAGTGAGATGGGTTGGCACTGGTCCTCTCCTTAGTCTACCCTGCATCTCTTACTGGGAACAAGGTAGTGTGCAACCAAACTGCTAGTTTTCAAGTATTCTGGCATGTTGTTGCTTTAGTATAGGTCTAAGGACATTGTTGTTGTTGTCGGACTTCCACTTCCCTCAATTCTTAACTTTATTCTAGGTGCTGGAATACTGTCTAGAAAGATGCTGGTCTCGATTTCCCCTCCAGTGTCCACAAAACTCCTTGTGTCCTGTGCTATATTGCACTGGGCATAATAATGTACTGTAATTATTTTTCTTGGATTTCCCCATCTGTATTATGTCTGATGTGTTTCCCAAATCTATTTTGGGGTGGAATGAAAGCTCCTCTTTACATTGTTTCTGTCTACAATGTCAAAATTGTTAGTTGGGTATTCTTTTTCATGTAAGGAATGGACTAGATGACTATCAAGGTCCCTTTCAAATAGAATATTTTGTAATTCTGCTCTTATGGTTTATTTCATTGGCTTATCTGGCCATGGTAAAACATCTATAAAATCTTCAGAGTATCCTCTGCCTAAGTTGACCACATCTCTATAGAACAGATCTGGATCCATAACTAAGGGTTATAGCTAAGGAGCCAGAAGGCCAGGAATAAAAACATTAAAAGGAATAAAGAAGCATTATTAAGTATTTACCCTGTGTGAGGCACTAGGCTAAGTACTGGGAATATGAAGACAGGAGTGAAACACTTCCTCAAGGAACTTACATCCTATTGAATGAGATGACATATACTCATGATTATATAGGGAATATGTATTGTTTCAGGTAAATTCAATGAAGATCAACTGAAGAACAGGCAGCTCGGTAGCACATTGGATAGAGTCCTGGGCCTGAAGTCAGGAAGACTCATTTTCCTGAGTTCAAATCTGGCTTGAGAGACATAGTAGCTGAATGACACTGCACAAGGCACAGACCCTAGTTTGACTCAATTTTCTTATCTATAAAATAAAATGGAGAAGTATATGACAATCTATTCTAATATCTTTGCCAAGAAAGCTCCAAATAGGGTCACAAAGAGGCTGATATGAATGAAATAACATAACTGAAAACTGAAATACAGACTTTGAGCAAAATCAATTTATTAACAGTGATGTATATAGCTGTTAACAAATGGATCAGACTGGCAACCTCAGTAAGGTCAATGACCCCACTGAGAAGGAAGGGACCTCTTTAGTAACACACAGGAAAGGACATGTAAATTGTATTGACCCAGTCTATCAATGAAGGAATGTTCATTGTTTTATGGGACTCATCTGCCTCTTCTAATCTCTGTTAGGGGAAGAGAACCACTGACCTCAATGCCCCATTGGAGGGGATCCAGTTTCCTCTAGCTGTAGACAAGGAAGAAAACATTTTTGGAGGGAGTACCAAGTCAAGTTTCTTGGGGTTTGTGCACAAGAAGAAGGCATTCCAGGTTGCGTTGATCAGAGAAATAACAACATAGCCTTTTCATTATACTTTTAAACTGAGTCAGAGAGAAAAGAAATTTATTCCTGAGCTTAGCTCAGTTGGAGAAATGTGGCTGGAGCAATTTTACACAAAGAAATAATAGCATACAACGAGGTCAATTACACCATAGAATTATTAGTGATACAAAGTAATTTTAATTTTCTCAACACGAAGTATTTCTTGAGTATCCCTTAGGATGTGATGAGGGTATCAGGAAAAGATTCATGACACTTCATTTAAAACTTGAGGAATATCTAAGGTTCCAGGAGGCAGAGGTGTAGAGGGAATGCAGTAAGTGCACAGTCATGGAGACTGGAGATGGAGAATGGCATATGTGCAGAATAATGAGAAGGCAGAGAATTAGGTTCCATAATGCAGAGTGTGAGAAGGGGAATAAAATTTAAGACCACTAAGGTAGGAAGGGGCCAGCCTGTGAAGAACTCTAACTTTCAAATGGAGTGGTTTATATTTGATCCTAGAGTCATTTGGGAGAGAGTGGAATTTGTTCATTAGAGAGGAGTGATATGATCAGACCTGTGCTGTAGGAAAATCATTTTGTCGGCTTTGTGGAGGTGGCATTGGAATGAGGAAAAGATGAGTCCAGGAGACCCAGAAGGTTATTACAATAGAGCAAGGTGATTGGGGCCTGAGTTAGGGTGGTGACTGAGTAAGTAAGTAAGAAGAGGAGACACACACAAAAGATGTTGCAGGTATTACAAAGACAAGCTTGACATTAGCATACATTGACTGAGAGTTGAGGACTGATAGATGATGCTGAAGATCCTTAAGGATATTTTTGGCAGAACTAACTTTCAGGTCATTATCGAAGAGCAGTCAGAATTGGGTTATTTTATGTTCTCTGGCCCAGTCCTGGACGTCTGTCTGACCAAAGATGAGGTAGAAAACCATTCCTAATAGATTAATGGCAGATGATAGAAAGAAAACATTTTTCCAGCCTGTTTCATCCTGTGGGTTCAAAAATTGCCAGTGCAAATCTTAATAATGGTCAAAAAATTGTTCTACCTTTCTAAACCTTCTCTTAACTAGAAAGCACATGAAACCCTTCAGTTCAAGGAGGGCCTTCTATGGGATTATCATTTCTGGTTTTGATTAAAGTGTCTTCATTGAGTTAGTGGCAGTTAAATAAAACTTCAAAACATAATGAAGCAAAGGGTTTGAGAAACTCTGAGGAGTAGTGGACAGTATCTTGGAAGGTTGTTCTAAATGCTGACTCTTTACATTTGTGACCATCAATCATTTATTTGATCATAGCCTCCATTTCCTTATCTGTAAGGTTATGGAGATAACCTTGCATAATGTGCTCTATAGGCTGCTTGTGAGGAGAGTTATTTGTAAACTTTAATCCTCCTTTGTTGAAGTCATGGTGAAGCACTGACTTGTGTTCACGTCTCACTTCTGCCTCATACTTTTACCATAAGGTATGGGACCCTGTTGAAATCCCTTATGTCCTCAGGCAACTGTGAGCTCCCAGTTGCAGAGTAGGGAGTGTACTCACAGGGAATTCCCCACATCAATGACATTACAATTCATGTGCACACATACACATCACTCTACACAAATGAGTTATTCTGATTGAAGACTTTGAATATGAAGTTTTGTGATTCTTGGAAATAGACTGCAGGCCCTCATATTGCTGCAGCTGAGTATGTATGAATGTCCATGTGGTAGGGGGAGGTGAGGAAGGAAGAAGTGGTCCTCTTGCTTTCTTAGCTCTGGTCTCTCCTCCTCTTTTACTGCGTGACTGAATCCCTTCCTCTACATTTGGCCTCCTATCACATGAGTTTCCTTCCTATCACCTCCCTAGTAGAGTGATGCCAGGCTGCAGGAATTCTGAGGCTTCCACCTTTAATATCAGGTAAGAGTTCAAGGAGAAGGCAACCACAGAACTATTGTCTCCTAGTATGAACTGTCTATAGAGATTATCACAGGGAGATATAAGCTCTGACAGCAGAGGTTCCCTTTCTAGGGAACCAGTGAGGACATCTATAGCTGTCTGCCCCACTCCTCACTGTAATCTAAATTGTAACCCTGGCCTAAGGAATGACCTTCTCTTCCCTTGCCTGTTTCTGTGCCCTACCCTCCTCAATCCTAGATCAACGTATGATGAATGGAAAGAATTTGGATGCTACTGCTTCCTACTTGTGTAGGTCAATTAAGCCCACTAGGCCTCAGGTTCTTCTTGAGTTAATAAAAGAATTAGCACAGCTCATCTATCTCTAAGGTCCCTTCCTGCTTTGTGTAATAGAATTTTGGGGGTCAACTTTGTAGTCTCTGTTCATCTCCATAGAGTCCTTATTCTATACAGAATTCAAATCCTTTTTAAGCATGAGTGCTTTACCTGGCTGATGAAGTATCCAGTAGTAACAGGAGAAACGAGACCAGAAATCAACATAAAAGCAGTTCCCAGTGACATGAGAAAGCTAGCATATCTGTGGGAAGAAAGATTTTTAGAAAGAGCACTGATCTTTCCCCCTCTGTCCCTGTCTCTCTGTCTGATTGTCTGACTATCTGTCTGTCTGCTTCTTTCTTCTTTCTTTCCTTTGTGTGGTATATATTTTTCAATCGTAGGGACCAATGTCTCAAAGTTGGAAAGGACCTTTCAAGTTCCTCTTGAACAAGAGTCCACTGACTTTATCTGTATAACATTAGACAATCTTCCTTGGCTTTATTTCTAAAAAGAGAGGTGAAATGAAGTGGATTAATATCCATAAGGAATGACTATCTAGGCTTCTTTGGAAGCCCATCAATGAAGAGAAATTAGATCCCATGGAAGAAGCTTTTTTCAGCTCTACTCTCATGTATTTTTTTCACTAAATGGAGCCAAATCAGTCTCTTGGCAACTTCTCCCTATTTTTTCCCCTTCCCCACCTCCATCGCTTTTAATTCTGATTTTTGTGGTCAAAGGGAACTTGTCCTTATGACTATGAGTGCCTAGCTTTATGACCATGAACAGAGAGGTACTGGGGACATTCTGAATGTCTCTCTGGCAGAATTAAGAGAAATAATCATAAAGCCAAACAACACAGAATAAATTTTGAATACTGTCTTCAGTTAAGTGTCTTTCAGGAATCATCTTTTTATCTTGAACTGATATGAAGTTACATAATAAATTATGCCTTGAATCCTACCTTCTGCAAAAAGATAGTTCTGATTCCTCCTTAAGACTACTGTTTTACTTCTGAGTTTATCTTTAATTTGTCCTGTATGTGTATTGTCTGTAATAGTTGTTTTCATGTTATCTCCTAGGGCAGGGGCAGCTTTTGCTTTTCTTTGTATAATCACGCCTTATCCCTGGACCTGAAGCATAGTAAGGGCTTACGAAATACTTGTTTACTGTTCCCGTGTTCTGTTGCTGCTTGTATTTTCTCAAATTTTCATGCTGGATTATCCTCAGAATATTTCATTTCCCAATGGACTTGTGATCCTTCCTAATTGGCTGTCCCATGCATTTATGCCCTTTTCTTCCTTCTGTTCTTCAATCTCCTTTTCCATCATCATTGCCTGTCTTCTCCTCCTTTTCTCCCATCTCTGACAAAGAACCAGATCTTCTCCGTGTCAAAGCCAACCCCTCTGCTTGTGACCTTGATGCTCTCTCTCCCATATCCTCTGTGAGTTATGTCTAATCATCAATTTTGTCATTTTTTCTAGTTGTTCCTGTCTTCCTAGAAACATGTCTATGTTCCCTTTCTCTCCCCCATCTTTAAAATCCTTTCCCCTTATCCTGCTATTTCCTCAAACTCTATCCTGTTTCCCCTCTCCCTTTTGTACCCAAATGTCTAGAAAGGGTCAACTTCACTCATTCCCCTCCTTTTTCTTGCTTCCCACCCCCATTTAGACTAATTATAAGCTGATTTCTAATACAACTCCTTATGGCCACAAGTCTTCTCAAGGTTATTAAGAACTTCTCATCTGCAAATCTAGGGGATTTTTCTGAATGCTTAACATAGCCTTTCATCTTAATTTCCCTGTAGTTGTGGACACTGTGAACTACTTCCTGTTCTTGGTTACTGTCTCCTAATTTCTGACTATTCCCTCTCAGTTTCTATTTTTAGCTCTGTTCAACTTTGTTTTTCCCTGTCATCATCCTAATTCACTCCTTACTCTCTTATACCACAAGCTGCCATTATATATTGGTATTTTCCTTCTTTCCCCCAAGATCATGCAGTGCAATTTGGAGATGGAATTTGGGTCCATTACTCCCCACTGTGTGAGGAAGAAAAAAGAAGGCAGAGCAACTCACCTGGGAGCAATGTCTAGGGGATTAACCATGAATCCGGAGAGACACAGGGTGCTCATTGAACTAGCCAGTATCACAAAGGCTATAGCAGTAGTGGAGTCGACATATGGGGTAAGTATGGTGAATAAAGATGGGAAAAACATTCCTGGAGAGCAAAAGCACACAAAAGTGGCTTATACATGTTGTCTTCCCCATTAGAATGTAAGGTTTGAAGGCAGGGACTGTCTTTTTGCTTGTTTTGTATCTTGAGGACATGGTCCTTGGGCATATTGAGTGCTTAATAAATGATTGTTTCCTCAACACATTTTCGAAATAAATGGTCAGAAAGGTCAGAAATCTCTTGATTGGATGGAATATATGACACTGTTCTTACCCAGGAATGTGAAGAGTTTCCGAACTGTGATGAGTCTGAGAATCTTCTTGGACAGGAGGAAATCAGCAATGTAACTTCCCAGAGTCATACTGATCCATGAAGTAATAAGAGGCAGGGCACTCAAAAACCCATTCTATGGAGAGGAAATTGTGGAGAACTGAGTAAAGTGGACATGTGCTTATTTCATTCATTCATTCATTCATTGCAGAAAATTGCACTATTATCTGAACTGGTCAGAGATTCAGGTTATTGACAAAAGTAGTAGACAACATTTGTCTTTGGTTTATCCATTCTACCTCTTAAGTGTCCATCTTTATTTGTTGGTGCCACTCCCCTCATTCACTGACAATGCAGGCAAACCCATGTTTACCTTAGGTTTATGGACTTGGGGCCTTGAAGGGAAATTTTCGACTCCCTCTTTCTGTAGATGTAAAAACTGAGGCCCAAATTGGCTTAAGGGATTAGTCCAAGATCACATAGATAGTTGTTCATCTCTCACTTTCAAAGAGGAACGAAGACATCATATTGGGGTAAAATAGTGGAGGATGAGTGATGTCTTGACTTGTGTGTGACTTGAATCTAAGTGAAACAGGGTTGCAGGAAGTCATCAGCCTCACTCTCCCTTCCAGAGTCAATGAAGTCCTGGGACAGGACAAAAGGCAAGATGAGTGGAAATGGTCTGGAATGCAGTGGTTGACTTTGGCATGTCTGATGTCTAACCAAGCTCTAAGTATTCCACAGTGCGTGGTTCAGTCCCCTTCATAGTCACTGGAACAGTTTTTTTCTCATTTTCCCATGCCACTGGAGGAAGTCTTCACATACTTCCTCCTACCACCGACATGTTTGTGGCTTGCCAGTTACCCTAAACCTGGAGCTAAGAAGACTCATCTTCCTGAGTTGAAATATGATCTCAGACACTGAGAAACTGTGTGACCTTGGGCAAGTCACTTAATCGTGTTTCCCTTAATTCCTCATCTGTAAAATGAGGTGGAGAAGGAAGTGGTAACCCATTCCAGTATTTTTGCCAAGAACACTCCATGGACTTTGCCCATTGTTAACTGTAATACTAAATTACTCTAAGGTTCCTACGATGATAATGAAATTAAAATCACTTCTTTAGCAAGGAAAGTTACATTTAAAGTAAGTATAGATGCTTATATAGGGAAATCTAAGGAGGTATGCCCAAATCATAGTATTTCAGGCACTCTCATAGTATGTAGAGGAGCCAGTTCAGGGACAGGGTGCCTTTCACCATGTTTCTGACTATACTCTGAAATACTTAATTCAAATGCTATGAAATCCAGGGATATTCTTCTTGGTTATAGTTCAAACTTTGTATTTCAAGAGAACTATAAGAGAAAGATAAAAGTGTCATACAGATAACTTCAAGAAGTAATGGTAACTTTGGACTGGGAGTGAAAAACACCAGGTCCATTTACTTCCTGACTCTGCCACCACTGTGGAATCATGGATAAATAAGTTTACTCCTCTGGGGCTTATGTTCTTTTTAAATGAAGATTTTGGACTAAATCAGATTTATAGACTTGGTGTATTAATGTTGGTATATTTATTTTAAAAATACTCTGGTACCTACGTCAATAATATTGGTTTCCTTTATAATCTTATGTAAATCAATTAACATTTATTGAGAACCTACTATAATCCAGGAGTGCCAAATTTATACTGCATATATTTTAAGATATTATTTCAAGGAGCCCATATGTTTCACTAGACTTTCTGTTCAAAGGGTGTTTGGTACAGAAAGGTTTAAGAGACTTTATGAAGTTTTAAGATCCTCTTCTGCTTCTACCATTCTGTGATTTGGGTTCCAGAGAGAATAGGTTTACTACTTCTATGGTAATTTATTTAGAACTGAAATGATCCTTGACTTCTTTAGCAGTTGACAGCACTTGACCTGGTCCTGGACACTTTGGCTTTTCAAGATTTTACTACTCTCTTACCTCCCATTTGTAGAACTGATATTTCCCAGTCTCATTTTCTGTTTCATCATCTCCATTACACCCTATAATTGTAGATGTGACCCAAGTCTTTCTCACTGGATGTCTCACTGGATGTACTCAGTCTTCTAGAGATCTCATTGGTTCTCATGGATTTAATTAGCATCTTAATATCAGGAAATCTGACATCCATACTCTGACTTTAATCTTTCTCAAGCTCTGGTCATGCCTCTTAAATTGTCTGGTGGACACTTTTAATTTCGGCATCTAAAATTCCATTCATCCAAAATATCAACTACTTTGTCCTTAAACCCATCCCTCTCCTGAACATTCCCATTTCTGTTTGGAGTACCACCATCATTTCAGTGGTCCAGATTAGCTACTTTCCATGTACAGTCACTTGCCCAGTCTTATCATTTCTACCCCTGCTGTGTATCTTGTATCTATTCCCTTGTCCCTATTCAGTGTTGCCACCATCTTTGTTCAAGCCCTAATCACTATTCTGGGTTATTGCCATAGAAGCAAAAACCTAGACGACTTGACAGTTTTGCCTCTAGATACTCTCTGGTTTTCTTAAGAAGCAATTTTTCCCCTTATAAACAAGAATATTATTTCGTAAGAGATATTCAAATACCATCTCTGCCCCTTTATATTGGCTGACTTCCTCATCTCTGAAACATGCTCTTTTTCACCTCATCTTTCACTATTAAGATCACTTGTTTCCCATGATTAATATGAAAATGTGTTTAATAGGAATGCATGTGTAGAATCCATATAAGATTGCATGCCATCTTGGGGTGCTGGGGGATAAAAGTCAGAATTTATGGAAGTGCTTGTTGAAAGCTAAAAACAATTAATTACTGTAATTGGGGATGATAAAATAAAGAACAATGGGAAAAAAAGAATCTTCTGTTTCCTTCAAACATCTGGTTATGTGATATTTTCTCTATCCAAATTTTCCTGATCCTTCATCTCCTAGACTCATTCTTCCCAATTTCCCTAGTATTTATTCTGTATATTTTAATTTATTTACAAGTTGTCTTCTCCAATAGAGCGTATGTTGTTTGAGCGCAGGGATTGTTTCATTTTTGTCTTTTAATCTCCAGTTCCTAAGCAGTGCCTGGAACATAGTAAATGTTTGCTTGATTAAAAAGTTCATTAGAAAAGAGTTATGAACTCACCTTTTCGAAGTTTAAATCAAACATATTGTCTAATAGTGTTGGCAGTGATGTTGTTAAGTTGCTCATTAACCAGAATCGACAAACGTTACTGACTAGAATGGCCCAAAGTGCCATCGTCTTGATCATAGCTTTGAAGGGCAAAGACCAGGTAGGGGCATTGGCCTAGAAGGAAAATCATACTGTCAATACTTTGATCAGGCTGTCACAAACATTTCCACTTTTTTAAAATATCTTGAATATCATTCCTCTCCCCTGGCTTCCTTCAAACATCCCTGTTCCTTCTTGACATGGCTTTCTTTGTTCCATGACTCCTCCCTTGTAGCTGAGAGGAACAAAGCAAAGATCTCTGATACCCTTTTCAGACTTCACTAATTATTGTTCATTTGTTTTTTTAGTTCAGCTTCACGTTTAAAGCTCTGGAGTCAAGACAAATCTTTGCACTAATTTCATTTCCCATACCTTTTAGGACTGTTTACATTATCAAGGTCAGTGTGTACGTTGTTCTCTTTACTCCTATTTGTTGGCTCTATATCAGGTGATAAGAAGTCTCAGAAGTTTTTGTTTTAGAATTTGGCATAGTTTCAAATGCTTATGACAATCAAATATTCCATTTTGTTCATTTAGACAATTGTCTAGTCATTCTCCAACAGACAATCAATAGGCAACTTTGTTTCTAGGCTTTTGTCATTATAAAAATGTGGTGCTGTGATCATTTCACTACTGACGCTTTCCTTCTGCCCTTAACAGCTTGGGAATGTTTGACTTGGTGTAATAATAGTAGTGCAATTTAATAGTGAGTCTAATACCTCTTCTCTCGCAAACCTTTCTTCAGAGCCTTCCAAATACTGAACTAGCTCTGCCAACGTGTGCATCAACCTCCTTATCATTCTGTACATCCCTGGAAAATACACTACCAAGGCAAAGGAACTTATCCACAGCATTCAAAACTTCTCTCTTTGTTGTAACTGATGGTTCCAGGTCAGGGCGGTGTGGTGGTGGCTGATGGAGCACCTGTGTTTCTTTGGTGTTAATTGTTTGGCCAAAACTAGACCAGGAAGCAGCAAATTGATCCATACTTTGTTGCATCTCAGCTTGAGGCTGCATGGAGGCCTCAATCATGTGTAAACTGAAAATCAGGCAGCAACACTCTCTCCACTTTGGTCTTGGCTTGTAACCTTTTCAAATTGAAGAACTTACCATGAGTACAGTCGTTGACCTTGTTGCCATATATATCCTCACTGAAAGCATTTGTCAACATGACTGAAAATATCATAGGAAAAAAGGATGGGAACAAGCACACAGCCCTATTTCATGCCATTAGTGACTGGGAAGGCATGAGAGCTTTGTCCATTATCCAGAAGCCTGGCAAACATGCCATCATGTAATTCATGTACCA
>JAQQSK010011372.1:0-12303 GCA_028658325.1 Potorous gilbertii | reverse complement strand
GTATTGACCTGTTTTTCATGCTTTTCTTGCATCTCTCTCATTTCTCTTCCTAGTTTTTCCTCCACCTGTCTAACTTGATTTTCAAAATCCTTTTTGAACTTTTCCATGGCCTGAACCCATTGGATATCTATTTCAGATGTCTGGGATAAAGAGGCCTTGACTCCTATGTCTTTACCTGATGGTAAGCATTGTTCTTCCTCTTCAGAAAGGAAGGGCAGAATCTGTTCCCCAAGAAAGTAACCTTCTATGGTCTTATTTTTTTTCTCTTTTCTGGGCATTTTCCCAGCCATTTACTTGACTTCTGAGATTCCTCTCCACCCCCACCTAGATCTGCCTAGCTAGTGCTTGGGGTCTGAGATTCAAATGCTGCTCCCCAACCTCAGAGCTTTCAGCATGACTGGCTGCTATTCAATGTGAGCTTAAGTTCTGGTGATCAGATGGGGGCAGGGTCACTTCCCAGGCTCAGTTCCCTCAGGGGGTTTATGCAGAGACCTTCCGTAATGGAGCTGCTGATGAGCTCCTGCCAGCTCTGAGAGCCTCTGGCTGACTGCTGCCTCTGCTGCTGCCTCCCAAGGGGCCCTGAGTCATGGAGACACCCCGATCCCCTCTCAGCCCTTTCAGACGTCTCTCTCACTGACCTGTGCGTCTGTGGGTGGAAGGACCTTCAGGGCCACTGGAGATTCTGTCCCTGAAGCCTGCTCGGATCTGTTCCTCTCGCAGGGCAGGGCTGGGCTCCGCTCCTGTCCGGTGCGCAACGGACCTTTGGGATTGGCTTTTCTGGGCTCTCTGGAACAGAAATCTCCTTCACTCTGTTGCTGTGCAGCTTCCACTGTTCCAGAATTTGTTGGGAGTTCTTTTTATAGGTAATTATGGGTTGTGGGTTAGGAGCTAGCATATGTGTGTGTTTCTACTCTGCCATCTTGGCTCCTCCCCACCAAACTTTTCTTTGGAGACTCCCAAACACTGAGCTAGCTCTGGCAATGCATGCCTCAACCTCATTGTCTATGTGTGTATCTCTGGAAAGTACACTACCAAGGTAAGTAAACTTATCCACAGCATTCAAAACTTCTGAGGTGTGGAGAAAAGAAGAAAAAAAAGAAATTTACATAGCTTTATTATGCATTGAAAAGGAGTAGCTAAGTATGCATAATAGATTTGCAGTTTCATGTGCAACTATCTTTTTTAAAAATTATAATATGTTATGGTATTACTTGTTTTTCTTCATAAATTAAAATATAATAATAAATATGGTCCTTGAGTTGCCACCCAAAGGAAGAAATGGAGGGAGTGTGTTCCAGTATGTTCCAGGTATGCAGGATGGCCAATATGAAGTCACAGAGATTTCAATGGAGTGTCATGTGTTTGAAGAACAGAGAGAGGACCAGGGCTGCTTTGTTGTTTTTAACAGATTTCAGAATGTGGGAGGGAGAACAATGTCCTAAGGCACTGAAAAGTTATATTCTGGACAGTGGGTTCTTAACCTTATTTCTGTCCTGGATCCCTTTGGCAGCCTAGTGAAGCCCCATGGATTACTCTGTGATAGAATGTTCTAAAATGCATAAAATGAAAAAAACTTCCTGAGAAATACAAAGGAATCATATAAGAATATATATTTAAATGTTCAAAGACCACAAGTTAAGAATCTGTCTGTTGGTTGAGTGGAGGAGTGTGATGGTCAGATCCACCTTTAAGGAGAATTGGAACAAACTGGAATGCGGAGAGACCTGAGGCAGGAGACCACTTAAGAGGATGTTGTAATAACCTTGGCAAGAGGTAATAAGACCCTGAACCATGGTGGTGACCACAGCAAGAATGAGGAAAAAGAGAAGCAGAAAGATGGGAGAGTGAATGCTTTCGCAGTTCTTGCAAACCATGGCATCTCCAAATTGCCTTGTTCTAATTCCTGTCCATTTCTCCCCTCCCTTATAAACTCTCATTGGAGAATCTCCTAATACTCTTGAGATATTCCTCTAGTTCCTTAAATATGGCACTGAGGGCAATATAGCTCCTGTTTCTTTGTTTCCCCAAATATTTCCTCCCACCCTCACCCTATGAGTAGCTGATTTCCTCTGGATGTCCTACACATCCTTTCAGCTCTTACATAGCATTTATTGAGTACTACAAATTATTGGTAAGATGTTTTGCCCTCCTTACATTCATCAAGCATTTCTTCATTGATACTGGTTCACATCCAGAAATACAGAATTCACCAGTTTGGGGGTTGGTTCTTTTTGGTTGTAATGGCCAGTCATTATGTTCTGCATGCAACTTCAACCACACTGATAGCAACAATATGAAAATACTGAGTGACCATATGACCACACAAAAATTGGCGATATTTGATGACATAGTTATTGTAATTCTGGCATTAAAGCCTCCATGAAGATTTGCATAGTGAAAAAAGCAAAAATTCTAACAATTGGAAGTGTTGAAAAGTAGAATGAGCTCGCTCAGGGTGGGAGGTGGATGGCTCTTCCTCAGTGAAGTTCTAGCAAAGTCTTGTGATCACTTGGTGAGATATTTTGGGGACAAGATTCCTGCTCCACTGCACATGCAACTGGAAAACCTAAGGTCTCTTGTACCTCCATGATTTAGTGGTGCTGTTTATTTATGAAGCAATTCCATATAGCATGAAGAGAACACTTCTACCTGTTGTCCTTATTGCTTCTAAAAATCTTTCTGAGGCAGAAGAAACCTTGAAGTCTATGGTTAATCCTTTGGATTTGGGGTGGTATTTTCAGATAATCTTCTCTACCCCAAATACAAAAGCCTGTAGACCCAGGCATCTAACAATGACTCAGAATTATTCCTTTTTGCTCTCTCTCTCTCTGTCTCTCTCTCTCTCTGTCTCTGTCTCTGTCTCTCTCTTTCTCTCTCTCTCTCTGTTTGTATTCCCCAGCACAGAATAGACACTAATAAAGCCTTATTTCCTTTCATTCCCAATCCACAGCCTTACACAGCTGTAATGCCTCAATTCTATTATTTGTCATTTACTACAGTACCTGTTTCCAAACATTCTCACCTCACAAATTCCCAAATTTCTCCTACACTCACTTTCATACTCAGTAATTGCCCTCCATCCTAACTCAGTGAAACATCAAAAAGTCTCTATGGTCTCCCTTCAATTCCTCTCTCTGATTAAAAATTTCTTTTACTTCATGCTCCTCTCTTCCTTTCTACCTGGAGTCCTAGAAAAGTGCTTTAAACATTATAAGTACTGCAAAATATTTTAAAATTAAATTAAATACTAAAATGGAATACAAAGTTATTAAAAAAGAATGTATTTTTGTTAATGGATTCTTCTACACTCTGCCCTGCACTGAGCCCTTGGGCTTAACTTTGCTGGAACTGCCTAGAAATACCCAGAGGCCCCATAGAACTACTATTAATCTACTGTTAGATTTTTAGAACTAGAGGGCATGAAAGTTTAAAGGAACCTCAGAATGGGAATCTACCCCATTTATTGTGTACATAAGCAAACTGAGGCTTAGGGAATATCTACCAGTTTCTCAAGTTCACCCAAGTGTCAGAGCCTAGATTATTCTACCTGGACTTAAGTGAACCAGTCTAAACCTGTACATTGAGGCCAGGTGGGCCTGAAGGAAATGCCATCTCATGCATCAATAGGGTTGTTGGGACAGTTCATAATATGGTCACTGCCAGAATTGTAAAGTGTGCGTGTGTTAGGAGGATGGTTCATTCTGTTTATCAATATAGATGATAAATTTGTCATTGCAGTTCAATGATTCTTTATCTCAATCCTAATCTCATAATGGGCAGGAGCAAAACAGCATTTGTGTGAGATTCTGTGTGTACCTGTGTGTGTGTGTATGTCTGTCTGTGTGTGTGTGTGTGCATGCACAAGCAGAGGTGAGTGTTGGGTGGATTTTATCCCACAATTCTGGAACCTAGATCATGGAGTCAGAGCTGTGAACTATTGTAGAGGTCAAAATATCCCAAACCCTCATGTTTCTCAATTTTTTAATGAAGACTAAATAGGGAAAGGGACCAACTGAGGTCCTTCAGTCTGTAGAGCAAAATTTCACAGTCACTTACCCTTTGATCTCTCATCCATTTTCTATGTGATATCCATGTCTATGTTACATAGAAACCAACCTCATGTCTCAGTTCTTTCCCCTCACCTAGAGAGCACGAAGAAATAGAAGCCAGTCAGTAGGGATATCTGAAGGAAGGTATGGAAATGGTACCTTTTGTATCATTGCCTCTCACATCCACTCTCCCCAGTAGTTCCCAGAATATTTTTCTGTATTTGTTTCCCTAACATCATTTTTCCCATGACTCCTTCATTTCTTCTGTCTGTCCTCTACTGCCACCCCATTCCAATGAGTTTCTTTTTCTCTAATCTCATTTGTCAGCTTTCTATTTCTCCACTAGAGAACTTTAAAATCAGGATCAAGTGAATTAACATTCACAAAGAGTTTTGTTAACCAAAAAACTCTGTATGCATATTAACTGTTATCATAACTTGTTTATCAGTGTCACTTTCAGCCATGAATTCTGTTGCCCCAAAATTGGGCTTTTCTATGTATGTGCACTGTCCTGTATGTCCAAGCTTAGCTCAAACACCACCTTCAGTATGTAGTCTTCATAAATGTCTGTTTGATTGCTAGCACCCTCCCTCCCAAACTCAGTTACTTTGTGTTGATTTTGAAATCACTTATTTTATATATTTATTTGATCTTTTCCTAGAAAATGTAAGGTCTTTGGGGGCAGAGACTGTTTCATTAATGTCTGTGTGTCCCCAGAGGCCGGCAGGGTAGTTGGCCAATCATAAGCCCTTAGTAAATGCTAATTGATTGAATAGAAATTATAAACTGAGGGTAAGATATTAAGCTAGAGAAGAGGAAATGCATAATCCAAACCCTATCACTGCATGTTCCCCCTGGAGTTGGAAGAGATAAAGAGTGTTTTGGTGGAGTCTTTCAAAGATGATGCGGAACATTTTAGGTAATTAACAACCACTGAGTCACTGAGCTCACTATTATTTTCCTTCCTAGATGATTTTGCATCTGTTCCATAGGGCTGGTCTAATGCAAACCTGCTGTGCTCATCCTCAGGAGGCCTTTGGCAGAAGCTGTACCCCAACTGCCAGAAGGGAAGGCCTAATAAATCAATGGTGCCCAGCCCCCTTCTATGATTACTGTAATAAAGCACACAGGTGCTTGGAACTGGCATATGAAACATGAAATTCTGGGTATTGTTCAGCTACCAGCCCTTAAATATGGGTTGGAAAGTTGGCAATGAGTCAGAGACAGCAGAAGATAATGAAGAGGAGTCCTCTCCCTTGGGCCAGTTGGTTCTCTCCTTTGGACAATCCAAAGGTTGTTATTTTATTTTATTTTATTTTTTTAGTGACAGAGGCTAAGCCAGTGTCACTGCTGATTCAATGGAGTAATTCTGCCCCTGGGGGTTAAACAAAGCAAGGACCATTTTCTCTTCATAGTTGGTGAAAAGCCAATGATGGTTTTTAGACAGTTCTTGCAAATGAAATGCAGGCACAAAAGACTTTCCTGCTGCAATCCCTTTTCACAGTGATAGTGGAAGGAGATATAATCCAAAGTACTTTAAAAGAGGATGAGAAAGGTCATGCGCACGCATTGTGACAAATTTGACAACTTCCATGGTGTTACCACTATGCTTTTAGAGAATGAATTTCATAATATTAAACCATGTGACAGAAGTGGAAGAAATAAAAACTGTTCTTCGAGGTCATGGCCATCACCTCTAATGTTTGAACTATAGTGTCTTAGAGCTGGAAGATCCTTTAAGTCAGAACCTTTTCTAGAATAAAGTATACTGGGACAATTTAATTCAGCAACTCTTTAAACTCGACAGATCCCTAATTGTAATAATAGTCCAGTTTTATTCTTCAGGGTGGGGGGGCACTGCCCTGTGGAGGTGAGATGTCTCAAGGGCACCATCCAAAGAGTTGAACAGGTATAGGCTAGGTCACAGAAGAGCACATCTGGAATAGGCTGCTTACCTGCAGATAGAGGAAAAGCAAAAATTCAAAAGACACCATTCTCCTCTGTAATGTATGTGATCCTGTGTGTGTCTGACTGTTATTTAACCAGCTGACAAATGAGATTGGAGAAAAAGAAACTCATTGGAATACTGGGTGGCAGTATAGGACAGACAGAAGAAATGAAGGAGTCATGGGAAAAATTATGTTAGGGAAAGAAATACAGAAAATTAGTCTGGGAACTACTGGGGAGAGTGGATACGAGACACAATGATACAGCAATGGTGAATGTGGCATATTATGAGACACTGGCCATCCTTGTGCCTTCCCACCTTACTCTACCCTCTGTTTTTGACCCAGGAATTTGGCTGAAGTCCTGCCCTCTAAATGGGCAAGAACTTCCCTAGGCTTATTATCCTCAGGTACACCATGAATGCTCAAGGTCTTTTTGTGCTTCTGCATTAGCAGAGTGGGTTCTTTAAGGAAGAAGAGTTAAATTGAGGTTATTGCTGTCAAGGGACAGAAGGCACTAGTATTGAGGGAGATTGCAAAAGGTTTCTTGTAGAAGGTATATACAGCATTTTCTGAAACAACTTTTCTATTTTATTTCTGTTGGAATATTTTCTAAATGATATTGTAGCTCACATTCTGATTTATATGTATACACGTAAGTCTACACAAATATGCATCTACATATATATATACATTATATATACACAAATATAACTTACAGAGATGAGTTACCTTTAGGAATAGTTTTATAAAAGGACATTATTCACATTTATTTCTAAGATGAATCAAATATAACATTCTTGTTGCTTATGATATCAGCTTGGGCATATGCTATGAACAAACTGACTATTTTTCTGTTTTAATTAATAAAATTTTAATTTAATTCATAACTCATTACTATCAGGTTTTTTCTCTTTTTACTTCCTCAGTTTAAAGACCATTTCCTGGGTCAGACAGTTTTAGGAGGATGGGATTGATGATGAGATTAGCCTACTCCTATCTGAACATGCTCCTCTATCTACGGTAGGATCCCACACAACTAATAGAGTTTACTTCCGATCAAACTGTGAAAAGAATCTCAATTGGGTGAATTCCAGCCCTAATGCATTAAAGTGGTGCCCTTGTAACCCGCTTTGCTCAATTTGGGTGCTCTAGGGGGGGATCAATCCTTTGTCTAGATAACTGGAGGCTGCCGGACCTCAGGATCCAGTAAAGTTCTGAGCACAGGAGCTGAAGGGTTTCAGCCCAACCCTCAGTGATGGTTTACTAATCAGGGTTGATCTCTGCTGGTCACTGACAATCACTTTTCCAAAGGTATTTTAGCATTCCATCGTCTCCACGGCTTGTCTTTGCTGAGAGAGTCCACTGAGCATCAATTTATTATTCGCTAGTCTAATTAAGAAATTGATTATTTATTACCCAGACACTCTATCTCTTGGCTTTTCATTAATGTCAGCTCCGTGTACCTAGCCATGTGCCTAAGTAGTCTAGCTTTTCTGACTTGCGTGGTTGAAGTACTGTCCTAATAAAGATTGGTGATTAACTTGAATACCTCTGAAGTTTCCTTCCAACCAGGTAGTGCTCCCTTGAAATTTTCTTCCAGAAAGAGTCTTACATAAAGTTGGACTTTACAAACTTTCCATTTAAACATTCTTGCGATTAAGACCAAAAAAGTAAATAAAAACAACTAATCCATGGCATTTACTTTTCTTCCAATGTTGAAATATTACTGAGTGAGTTTGAATCTAACTTCACTCAAAAAGCACTTGGGAACTAATATAAAATTTGGAAATCTACATGCAATGATATGGAATCACTAATTTTTAGTTAGACTAATATTTAGAAGCTAGGTGATATGACGAATACCATGCTGGGCCTGGAGTCTGGAAGACAAGTTCAAATTCAGTGTCAGAGTGTTGCCAGCTTTATGATCTTGGGCAAATTACTTAAACTCTGTCTTACTCAGTCACCTCATCCATACAATGGAGATGATAACGGTATCTACTACCCAGAGTTGTTGCAAGGAGACCATAAGAGAATATCTGGGAAGTGGACAGTACCTGGCGCATAGAAGGTGCTCCGTAAGGGCATGTTGTTAATATTATTATGAATATTAAGCCATCCAGGTCAGGATCCTGGTAGGGTAGATTCCTCATACACTCCTCATTGTACAGGGAGTCGTGTGACATTCTGGACCACATCCCACATCTGTATTGCTTGATGGGGACTCTGCAGCAAGCTTCCACGCTTTCATGGAGCATATCTTGCCACTAATGACATTTGATTTCTGAGATCTGAGTCTAGGCCTCCAGGAATAGCAATTCTAAAGAAAGAAGGAAGGAAATAAACATTTATTATCTTCCTACTGTTTCCCAGGCTGATACTAAGTGCTTTATAAACTTATTTTATAATTATAATTATTTATAAACATTATTTCCTTTGAATCTCACATTAACTCTGTCAGCTACGTTATATCATCTCAACTGAGGCAGACAGAAGTTATATGACTTACCCAGAGTCACACAGTTAGGAAGTACATGAGACCAGATTTGAAATAAGATCTTCTGACCCAGTGCTGTATTCCTTGCACTATCTAGCTGCCTCTATTTGCGAAGTCTAACGAGTCCTGAGTTTGGAGAATGAAAACTTGTGTTCCAATCCTGTCACTGTAAGTTGTTCCCTGTGTGACTTTGGTTAAGTCATATGTGGCCCTTGGTATTCTTCTCTCTAAAGTGAATGACTCAAAGATGTTGATCTCTAAGACCCATTTCATCTCTATGTTCTTTAAGCCAATGAGGTATTTGGAAATAAAACCAGAAGCAGTAACTACCCAATGGAGATGGTGTAGGTTGCTCCTGCTTCTTAGGGCATTATGTTCAGGAAGACTCCCACACTCCAGACTGGACTACATTTTCTTGAAGAGAGGCCCAAATTCCCAGGATGCCAGGAAGTCAGTCATGGCTTCTTTCTTGAACAGAAGGAAAAATGAAACAAGGTCAAGCTTCCCCATGAGCCTGCTTATCATTAGGGATAGCCTGACCGTGCTGATCACCTTGAATGATATAAATGCAAAGTGCTCATCATATTAGAATGCTTCCATAAACAGGCTCTTCATTCAGCATAACTGGGTAAGATTCCATTGCTTTGCATTGTGTTTCATATTTAATGGTCTCACATAAAATGTGGCAGCTTTGTATGATTGTCCTTTTCAAATCACAGAAGACAAATACTTTCTGTACTGGGTCTATCATTCTAAATCCTATCTCACTGTCAACCGCTGTCATTGGATAAATTCCTTATCATTCTATTAAGCAAATGCTATTAATTGAGTTTGCTGGCTCCACAATGCCAGAAAACCTTTAGGTCCATCATTAACAAGGTTGCAGCATTAGGTCATCTTGAAATGCCCAACCTGCCTTGGATTGATACTCTGAAATCAATCAACTATCTTGATGTCTCAGGACCATTTTTTTTTATCATTGCTTCAAGAAAAAAAAACCCAGCATATGTATTAAAGTATGGCTCCTCAGCTATGCAGTTTGTTGGAAACCATATTCCTTCACACATTTCTGCAGCCCAGCACATCTTGAACAAAGACATGATTAAGATGGTATAAGTGCACATATGTATAGCTGTCCAGTTATTTTTCAAACATATCTGATTCTTTGTGACCTCATTTGGGATTTCATTGGCAAAGACACTGGAGTGGTTTGCCATTTCCTTCTCCAGCTCATTTTACCAATGAGGAAACTGAGGCAAACGAGGTTAAGTGATTTGCCGAGCATCACACAGGTAGTAAGAATAAGAGGCCAGATTTGAACTTAGGAAGAGGAATCTTTCTGACTTTAGGTTCAGCACTATAGTCACTGTGCTGCTCATAGATACATAAAGTATGTGTCTAGTCACAGAAACCTGCTCATTCATGAGAAGGTAAACTTTTACTAACATCCTATACGGATTCCATTCAATCTAATAATCATTTATTTATTTGGTATTGAGCAGCTGCTGTAAGCAGCTTCCTTTTCTAGGTAGTAGGAATGTAAAGGTAAAAATGCCATTGTACTTGTCTTCAGATTATCGAACTCCACTGGGTTAACAGGAGGTCAAGATGTGAATAAATAAATACAATATAAAGTAAACATAAAATATTTTGTTTTCTGAGGG
Organism: Potorous gilbertii; assembly: GCA_028658325.1. Lineage (NCBI taxonomy): Eukaryota > Metazoa > Chordata > Mammalia > Diprotodontia > Potoroidae > Potorous > Potorous gilbertii. The sequence goes on along the minus strand of JAQQSK010011372.1, from coordinate 2,144 downwards.
GGAGAGAGGAATCATTTATGGCAAGAAAGATCTCCCATAGAAAGTAAAATTTGGCCTGAATCTTGGAGATAAATGTTCCAAAAGGAGGCAACTTTTCCCAGACATGGTGCAAATCCTTTAAAAAGGAAAGAGAATGGGAAGTGGAATGTCTTTGTAGAACAACAGTTAAGAGAGTTTTGTTTATACAGCGGTGAAAGTAGGGCCTGAAATGATTTTGTTGCATAGTATAGGTTTTAAGAGATGAAAGAAAAAGGAGGGAAATAGGAATGCTTCAGAATTGCAATGAAACACAAGCAGGTGGTACTTAGAAGCAGCAGCATGATAGAGTGGTCAAAGTTATTAACTTTGGTAAGAAGACTTGGATTATAATCCTCTCTCTTATGAGCCATCGGCCGGTCACTTTGGGTTAATTCATTAACATTTCAGAGAATCAGCTTCCTCATCTGAAAAATGAAAAGCTTGAATTGTATAGCATTTGAGATAATTTTGAAGTCTAAATTCCTATTTTTTGTGTAATTGATGTGAATGAGAAAAGTATATAAACATGAAGATAAAGTGGGAAGAGAGAATATCCCATAAACCTCTCAATATGAGCTGGACTAAGGAGAATTAAATACATAGGAGCAAATAATTTGGTGTAAAATTGCATTCAATTTAACAGGGAAAGAAGTGGACATAAGGATAAAGGGAGAGGATTTTATATAGGAAAGAGTAAAGTAAGGCTGATAATAGTTATAAGAAAAATGAATTTTGGGAAATATATAAAGGAAGGATCAAAAGGTGAGAAGGAAGATAGGAAACTGATGACCAGATGCTAAGTGCAGAGATAAAGTTGCTGATGAATGGAATCAGATTGTTTCAGTTAGGGAATTTATTTTCTTTCACCACTTTCTTCCTTTATGTAAAGAAGGAGATGAAAAAATAGGATATGGGGGCAAGGAACACACAATGAGCAATAATGCAAATGAAAATGGAATCAACTCACTCATAAAATGCATAAAGGCAGCAGAATGGATTAAAAGCAGAATGCTGTTTAAAGAAACATACTTAGAATATAAAATTTGCTGTTAAAATGAATAGAGTGGAATTTATTTTACTTAAATGGAATGAAAATAAACAAAAGAAAGAGTCATATTTTGGACAAAGCAATAGTAAATATAGCCAGAGTTAAATAGATAGGGGAAACTGCACCAAAGAAAATTAAATAATTTTAATATTTAATTTATACACATCAAATGACATAGCATATAAGTACTTAAAAGAAAATTTAACCAAATTACAGGGAGAGAAATACAGTTCTAAGAGTACTTGGACACCTCAACATGCCCCTTGTAGAATCAGACAAATTTAAACTTTTAGAAAAGTTAGATATGGTAAAGTCATGATAAGTATTGAATTGGAATAGAATAGAATATACATATTTATCAGTTGTGTATGGCTTCTATGCAAAAACTGACCTTGTCCTACTAGATAACAAACACTTCCTTTTTAAAATTGTAATGGAAATCCATTTAAAAACATAAATTTAAAAAAATGGTTTAGATGAAAGGGAAATACAGGTCCTTACCCTACCCTCTGTGTTGGAGGTGGAGCTTCATTTTGTTCGTATATTTTAAAATCAGCATTAATAAAATGGAATGTGTCCGGGAAAAATTACCCCATAAAAATTCTCCAACTTATAATGAATGCACCTATTGCTGATTTTGTGACAGCTTTCTATGACAACCCTGAACCAATCTAAGCTCTTTGCCTTAGTTTTTTTTAATATAAATTTATTTATTTAACTTTTTACATTCATTTTCACAAAATTTAAGGTTCCAAATTTTCTCCCCTTTTGTCCCCTCCACCCACCCCAATACACTGGACATTCTAATTTCCCCTATCACCAATCTGCCCTCTCTTCTATCATCCCTCCCTTCTCTTGTCCCCATCTTCTCTTTTGTCCTGTAGGGCCAGATAACTTTCTATTCCCCATTACCTGTATTTCTTATTTCCTAGTAGCAAGATCAATACTCGACAGTTGTTCCTAAAACTTTGAGTTCCAACTTCTCCCCATCCCTCCCTCCCTGCCCATTCCCTTTCGGAAGGCAGGCAATTCAATATAGACCATATCTGTGTAGTTTTGCAAATGAATTCCATAATAG
>JAQQSK010011371.1:0-12303 GCA_028658325.1 Potorous gilbertii | reverse complement strand
TGACTCTGACCTCCTTGCTCTCCCTCATATGTAATAATCCATCTTTCCTCTTTGAGCATTTTTCTGGGTTGTCTTCCATGTCTGCAACATTCTTCATTTCCACTTCCTATATTCCCTGAATTTTGTTCAAATCTCAGCTAAATCATATCTTCTGCAAAAATCCCCTTCCAGTATCTGATAGCAAAGCAAGGAGAGAGGATGCAAAAGGAAAAGTGAATGCACAGCCTTATTGAACGTTGCATGAAAGTCAAGCAGGATGAAGGATAAGAGGAAATCAGGTATAACAATTGAGAAAATTAATAGATAACCTTAGAAGAAGAAGCTTCATAGAAGCAGTGTGATCAGAAGACAGACAACAAAGGGTTAAGATGTGTATGTCTTGGAGAAATGGAAGCAGAGTATAGATGGCCATTTCTCGGAGGTTAGTTATGTAAAGGAAGGAATGGCAAGGCCAAAAGAAGGTGCATTTAAAAGAAGGTGTTGTTATTGAAAGATAGTGGTAGTCTATTGGTAAATAGATAGTATATAATTTTGACTAGGAGAAAGATCATCTCTTCTTGAAAGACTGGACAAAAAAGGAGAGGACAGGTGGAAATTTGGAGGGATTTTGCAGGGTAAGATATGGACAATCACAGAAGTGCAGAATCTCAAAGTTGAAAGAATCCTCAGAAGACATCTAATATAATCCAGAGTATACTGCCTTTGCTTGAAGTTTCCATGTGAAAGTGAAATTACTGCCTTTCCAGTTAATCCATATCACTTGCATATAACTTAATTTTTAGGAAACCTTTCCTTACATCAAACTTAAATTTTTTTCCTTGAAACGTTTCTACTACTCCTATTCCTGTGTTCTGGAGCTAAACAAAAAAAATGTCTAATCTATCTTTCATGTGATAACTTCAAATACTTTAATATAGACTTTACCATTTTCCTGACATTTTGGCCTCCAGAGCACCAGGCCTTGTCATGTAGACTCCCTGTGTACCTTAAGGCCTGAGAGCTATTCTGTGTCTGTATCCTAAGGACCATCAGGACTTTTCATCTAGGCTGAAGTTACACTGTCATGAATATTTTGTCTCCTCTAATTAAAATATGAGCACCCTGAGATCAGGGACTTTGTTCCTTTTCTATTTATGTCTCTAGCATCTGGTACATAGTAAGTATTTAGTATATGGTGCTTCAATCATTCATAAAGATGAGAAAAATAAAGCAGTGATAATTATAGTCATGGTTATTTTAATATTATGATTCACACACCTAACATTTGATCATAAACATAAGGGTGATATATCTAGTACAAATGTTATTACTCCCATTTTAAAGACAAGGTATCTGAGAATCAAAGAGGTCAAATGATCTGCTCTACATCTCAAAAATTCTTGGAAGATAAGAGTCACAACAAAGAAGGTAGTCTTTATTCGGGAAAAATACTTATTTGCCTTTTAATTCTGGTGATAATGTTTTAATTTTAACCAATGTATGTTCATTGCAATTAAAATTAGACTAAGCCCTTTGAACAGTCAGGTTAATGTGAATCAAGCTTCTCATTGATATTGAACAACATCAAGAGAATGGAAGTTAACGAAAAATAATGGAGATACTGCACTGCCTATGTTATGAAAAGCAGATATGCCAGAGGGAGAGGGGGTTTGTTCAGGTTGTTCCAATGATGGTTCCTCTAGGAACAGAAAAAAGTTACTCAGCAAAGGAAGCTATTGCCTCCCAGAGATACCACAACAGGGATTTTTGCAGAGGATTCGAGTTTGGACTTGCTTCCCCTCCAACTCTAAAATTCTATGATTCTTTGTCATTCTTGAAATGAAGCAAGAATCAGGAATTAAAAAAAAATAGACTCAGACAAGGTGAATTCTAGACCTCGTGGCTGATAGCAACTGACAAACATGCACACATATCTATCCATCCGTTTATTCATCAATGTATCTATCTATGGATATAATTATATAATTATAATTATACATATATATGTATATACATATATACACAAATGTACACATATATAATGAACCAGCTGCATAACTTAGTGAATACAGTGCATGATATAGAGTCAGGAAGATCTGAGACCTTACCCATTTTTAAGCATTTATTGGCTATGTGACCCAGAGCAGGTCACTTAAGTGTGCTCAGCCTCAGTTTCCTCTTCTTTAAAATAAGATGATATTGGCACTACTTCCCAGAGTAAGGATCCAAAGAGGCAATGTTTTAAGGTTCGTTGCAAACCTTAAAGTAATATACAAAGTTAGCTATTATTTGATGTATTTACGTGTTTTATGTGAGGAAACTACTCCACTGCTCCTGTCATTCCTAGTAAAAAAATTTACCTTTTTATAGAACCACTGGTATGATTTTGTGGTTTCTAGAGACCCAGCTTTCAGCTTTCAAGTTTCCGTGCCTAAACAACTATTCCTGTTCCTAATCCAAGGGACCATGTAAACCATTTAGTGGAAGCAATTTGAGATAAAGGATTAATCCAAAGATGGCATCCAATTCTATGGAGAATGTGTTCCTAAGTTTCTGAGTTCCCAGTCTTGGCAGTTTGGTGGCATGCTTGATAGAGTGTTGGACCTTGAGTCAGAAAGATGTGAGTTCAAAATCTGCCCCAAAAAGTTACTGATGATGGAGTCCTGAGCAAGTCACTGCTTCAGTTTCCTCATTTCTAAAGCTGGAAGAGATATGCTCTGTGACACAGTGGATAAAATGTTGGGCCTGAAGTCAGGAAGACTCATTTTGCCACGTTCAGATGTGGCCTTAGACACTAGCTAGCTGTGTAACCCTGGGCAAGACACTGGACCCTATTTGCCTCAGTCTCTTCATTTGCAAAACGAGTTGGAAAAGGATATGGCAAAGCAGTCCCGTATTTTTGCCAGAAAAACCCCATATGGGATCAGTAAGAGTGGAACATGACTGAAAAACACCTGCGCGCGCACGCACGCACACACACACATACATGGGAATCATAACGCCTACCATAATAACCTACAAATGAGGGAATATCTATAAAGTGCTTCGCAAACCTTAAAATGCCATATAAATGCTTATTATTGTTGCTGTTTTTATTGGCTAGGAGGAGCGGTGTGGTTAATGGCTCCCAGGGTGTTTGAGTTTAAGACATCCATTTACATAGACAACCATTTCCTTTAAAAATAATCAGCTAAATGGGGGTACCTCACACCTGCAGATCAGTTCTATCACCTATGGACTTAATTAGCAACCTGAAGATGATCACACAAATTTATCTATTTTATTGAAGCCAAATCATGCATTCTCCATGAATGAATTTTTTAACTTAATTAAAAATTTATGCAATTAAATTCACCTTTGTTTCATTTCCATCCCCTCCCCCAGTATTTCTAGACCAACAAAGAGATCCTTATATCTTACCACAAAGAATGTGAGCTTCTCTAACAAAATGTAAATACCATGTAATTGAAAGATTTTTAAAATATTTGCATAATTTTAATTTTTTTTTACTAAAAGTATTATGAGTAGCTAGCACAATGTCTTGCAAGGAATTGTACTTAATGCATGGTTTTGCTTGTTTTATTTAATATACTTTGTTTTTGTTTGTTTGTACTTGGAGTTTTGGTTTCATGGAGATAGGAATACTCTGCTGAAGAATTTCTCTTTACCAATACAATACCAACTATTCCCTTCAATACACCTTTAGATACTTGTCTGGGCATATGAGGAGGTTAAGTAACTTGGTAACACCAATATAGACAAAAAATTTCAGAGGCAGGATATGAACCTTGGTGTTCTTGACTCCAAAGACAACTTTCATTACACATGCTGTTTCTCAATAAATATTTATTGAATTGATTTGAAACTTGTGGGATTGTAATATGGCAATCCAGGAAGTTCTAGATTTAAGCCCCTCTCTTTTGGTACATAAGTAGCTGTATGACCCTGGGAATGTTACTTAACATCATAGCAATCTTCCCTAAGACTTTACTAAGTTACAGGCAGATTTCCTTTCTTGGAGAGAGGGCCTCCTTCTATCAAATCAGAGAGTTGTTAATCATTGAAATACCAATATTTCGTATAGTTATGGTGGGTATTTGATTGGGTAAGGGCTTGGAACAAAGAAAAAGAGCTAAAAATTAAAACTAAAATAATACAAGAAGGAAGAGTTGAGAGATGAAAGAAAAAAGGTTAGATGGAAAATAGAGAGACAAACAGAAGCATGAGGAAAAAAACTAAAGAATGGATTACAAGAAAGGAGAGTACATAAGATATTAAAGCTCTAGTTTTGAAATGAGTGAATCCTTGTAGGTCTCAGTGTGGTCCAATGACTCCTGCTTGTCTTTTGGCACAGCAGAAAGTCTGTGAGGTTCAGACATAATATACAATTCTGAGATACAAACTTAATTCAGCCAAGTATGTGCCTTGATTAGATTTCTGTACAAGTAAGATAAGTGCAATGTAAAGGTCAACAGATTAAATATGTAGTTTAATCAGCAAATTATGTTAATGGGCATAAATGAAATACACCCTACAACTTATGATCAGTAAAGCATGCAACTCTATTAGCAAGGAGTAGGAACATTTTGGTTAGTGAAATGTGCTCTTAAATCAGCAAAGTTTCAAAAAAAATCTCCATTGCTAGAGTATAGACTTCAGCTGCAAGGGATTCCAAAGAGGAGCATTTATTTTTGCCAGCAGGTATGTGATAATGTAGCTCCTTGAAATACTCTGAAGGCTAATCAGTAAAATTTGTGAAAAATAAAAAGAGACAGTTGAATTATGCTATCTGTCTGGGAAGTGTGTGTAACTCAGTTGGAAAACTGAGAATCTGACTGCTGAAACATGCAGCTTGATCAGCAAAGTGTGATAAATTAGGTCTATCAACTAGAAACATATGCAGTTAGCTCATTGAAACTCAAACTTTGATCAAAATAGCAGACTTTCAAGTAATGCATACTTGAAAAGATGGGGATGTCCCTAGTTAGTCTGTCATTAGGGGGAAAAAGAAAATGCTTTTAGTGTCCTAGTCTTTGTGGTCACATTAAGGTATACAAGGTAGAAATAGATTGTTAATTGAGAACTGACTGTAGCTTCTTTACAACCATGAAAGCATGAATGGGACAGTGTTCGTGACCCATTTCTGATCAAGAACAAGTATCCAAATACCCTGAAACAGAGACATCCTGGTTTCTCTCTTCTTATACCTTTATTTCCTCCTCCTTCTCTTCCACCTTCTCCTAAAACTCTCCTCCCCATCTAACTATTAATATTACCACCTCTTCTAACATACAACAAATAACGTGATTAAATTCAGCAAAGATTTATTATGAGATTACTTGGTACCAAGACATGTGCTGGGAAGAGGCATATAAAGACAAAATAATTGGAAGCAGAAACTCTCTCAAGAAGCTTACATTCTCCTAAGAGAAAAGCTATATCTAGATTAAGTAAATACAAAATTTATGTACAGAATATACATATCATAATATGGAAGACCAATAAGTCTGTTTGTAGAAGGAATCTCTTCAGTTTTCTAAGTGCTCAGTTTGATGTGTAAGGAGGATGGGGATAGCACTAACAATGATAACATGCTAAGATTTCCAAAGTGTTTGGCATATATGTTCTCATTTAATATGAACAAAAATCATGTAAGGTGCTTTTATGATGCTTATTGTACATATGAAAAGTGAGACTTAGAGAGGTTTATTTAACTTCCTTTGGTTCATACGTCAACTTCTATTACACCAAAAGAAATATCCCTGGTATGGATGTAAAATGTAGAATTGGTGAGATAGTCTCAAAAATTCTATGAACTGTACAGGCAATGGAGTCAAGAAATGACTCCATTGGTGATAGAGTTGGGAACATGTCTTAAAAATTAGATCACAGCTTTGGAATCAGCATAGATGTTAGAAATTATCTCATTTACCCACATATTTTTAGATGAGAGCAAATGTATAAATAAATGATAAAGCATATTAAAAGAATACTTGGCTGCTGTCCTTTGTCTTCAAAGAGGACTGAAATGACATCACCATGATAAAGTGAAATGTCACTTTGTCCTACTGTGGTTGATCAGATCAATATGCGCTCAGAATGCTCTAGCACAGGTTGGACACAGTTTGTGTGAATATCTGGGGTGTATACCCAAATTTGTGCATCCTGAATTTACTTTGTGTTGTCTCAATTCTGCTTTGCTCAAATAGCATAGCATCCTTTCTGATGTGGGCATGCCATATTGAGTGTTCCTGTGCAAGTGTCTCTCATGTTGCACAGTGAAATCCAAAGTTCTTGAGAGAGACCTTGAGAATATCCTTGTATCGTTTCTTCTGGCCACCATGTGATCTCCTGCCCCATGCGAGTTCTCCATAAAATAGACTTTCTGGCAAGGGTGTTTTGCATTCAAAAAGAATGTCTACTATGTGCAGAAGAATTATTCTAAATCCTGGGTTTACAAACAGAAAATCAATACAGTGTCTTCTCTCAAGAAATTTAGAGAATGATTATAGAATTTTCACCTGCAAGTCAGATAGAAAGAGTCTATGGTCTTTTTATGAACAATTAATGCATCATCTTAAATGCCACATCCACTCTAAAGATAGTACCTAGTTCTGATTTTTGAACCATTTGACAAGGTTGAAACCTGTGGTGATTAGAAACTGTTTTTCAAGTCCTCAGCTATTGTGTCTGCTTAAGTTTCAGAGGCTGAAGCTCCTATAGAAATAGATTCCAGGATATGTTCCCTTAACAGTTACCCAGATGAGGGCTATGTGCAGACTTGAAATATAGTGGTTGGAGTGTGTGGTGGGATAGGGATTGGGGTGGTGTTGCTGCTGCTGCATTTGAGTTCAGGGTCCTAGGCTATTTCCATTCTGCCACAAACTGCTTCCTATTTCTCCCACAGTATACTATTCTGATTTACCTAAATTGGATTGCTTGTCCTTTGGTTGACAATTATTGGAGAAGACTTCCCTCTTTTCCCTGGTTGCTCCCCTGTATTATATCTTTTGGGGCTGTGCTAGAAACAAGGTAAGCAGTCTGGAAAATGTTCTTTTTCTCAGGGCTCTTAGAATGATCTCCAGGGAGTTTAAGTGGTTTCAGTACCATCACTATGATAGGAGGAAGTAGGAGAGTCAGGGTCCATGGTCAGGTCTTTCCTTGCATCATAATTTTAGAAATTGTAATATTTCTTTTCTGTTATTCCTTCTGGTGAACCAAATAAAAAATAAGTGAAAATATACAACATCATGGCTAAGTTAATAGTGTAGAGACCAAAATTTGAATATATAATTACCAAATCTATATTCTTGTATGTTAGTTTTTTGAAGTCCCTGACAGTGAGTGTCACTCTGTCCCATTAATAAATTTTAATACCAAGAAAATTTAAACTGGCAGATTGAAAAATTGTGAAGTTGACTATAATGCTACGATTATTTCATAAAGTGCAAAATGGAAAGTCTTGACCCTCTCAAAAAAAAACTCTTGTTTTCTAGTATGAGTCTCTTTTCTTTGACACTCTTGCCTCCCATCTCTGCCCCATTTCACTCACATTAGAAGAGGCAGGTACTAGGAAAGCTTTTGTGAATTTGTATGGCATTAAGAAACTAAAATATTTAAGCTCAAATTTTGTCAATATGTTTTTATTTGGATTATAATACATTAACTCCTTATGGTCCCAACCTGAAATTCTAAATGAAACCAAATTGACCTAGAATTCAGTACAAGTTTATTACCAAAATAAAAGGAAGAAAAACAAGAGAAAGAAAAAAAATAGCTTGAAAACTTTGGCTAAATCTTTTATGAATCTGGTATGAATTCTTGTTTTGTTGTACAATATTTATCCACATGAATATCCTATATTTTAAAAGGTTACTATGAAAATAATCACTCAACTTTCTCCCGGATATTTCAGAGATTCTTCTTACCTATTAGATAACTGACTATGAACCAATATTTTATTGGTGAGGAACAAAGAATTTTTTAATCTTTTGGGGAAATGTATGGATGAAAGGCCTATGTTCCTACTTCCTATGACATTATACCTGCTCAAAAATTGATTGGAACTTTGCCTTAGGCTAGAGATGCCAAGCAAAGATAGATTTCGATCAACAGCCTGAATATAACTTTGGGTACTTTCATTTTAATAAGATGTTCTTCCTACAAAATGGCCCTGAAACAGCAACAGGATGACTAAACTCGAGTACTGACATGAAATTGTCAAAAACATTTGGACATGCCAGGAAAGGAAGACAAGAATACTCTGGGTGTTATTGAAGGCTAGCAAGACAAGTAGTGGGCACATAGGGATCCATTATGTCCAAAAAAAAACATTCAAGGGAAAAGACCTTTCTATAGGTATTTGATGGGCAGCTTACCCAATCAGGGAATAAGAGGTGGATTAAGTCTATCAAAACAAATTCTGAGAGGAATATAATCAATCATGAAACACACACACACACAAAAATGACCTTTAGAAGGAAACTGAGGAGTGATTCCAGATGTTAATTTTATTAATATTTATCATCCAAAAAGATCTTCATGGTTGTTTTAAAGATAGAAAAATGCACTCATCATGTGTGTTTGTGTGTGAGTGAGTTCTGAGGCTAAAAAGTGGTAGCAGATTTCAACTCTTGTAATCTGGACCCTGAATCTATTAATGGATACCCTATAGATCCCATCAAAATAAGATAATTTAAAAATTAATTCTTTACCTTTAACATTAATTCATAAGTGTCAGTCTAAATTAGAAGACAGAAAGTTGGGGTTAATTTGACACCATACTTCAGATATACATGTATTTCTACATATATATGTATACATATATACACATGTGTGTATATATGTATGGGTATTTATGTATTTGTATGTGTGTATGTGTGTGTATTTGCATGACCTGGATAGCAACAATATGAAAAATGGTATTTTCTGTTCATGCTGTTCCTTAAAGAAACTCCAGTGGAGCAATATTCAAAACATCTGTGGGGCATCTATTGTATTATCACATAAATAGGACTACTGAGTTATTTTTACATTGCTAGTTTAGCAGATTTGGATTTAGGTCAGTCAACAAAATACTCTATGAATGCTTCACAGAATTCTCCATTTTTAATTATCGTATGTTTGCTATTTTATTAATCATCAAATGTTTCAACACTTATAATCTGGTTCATTAGTGTTATAACTTACTCAATAAGAGGTTATTTATTATGCTATAAAAGTGATTTGAAGAAAGTTCTACAAAAGGTATCTCACTTGTCATTGTACTAATTGCATTGATTCCTGGATGCAGCAAAGCCTCCTCAATGAAATCTAATTATATAAAACAGATCAACTTAATCATCTACATTGGAAAAACCAATTGAATAATAATACAAAATTACCCTGGTTGCACTAATACAATATTCCACTGGTAGTGTATATTCATATAGTGTGTATTCATATGTATGAACAAACTAGTACATTGTGAGAATGTACATATGTACAGTGGAGCCAGAGTGTGAGCATGTGGCCTATGATTCCACAGTTAATATAAATCATCTTGCATGAATATTAAAGGCAAAACAAATCTCTATGGAATGAGATAGTTTGCACATATCTTTGAGCCATCTCTGGCACTATGCTTCCTTTGTTCCATTTCTAGATAATATATGGCCTGACATAAGGGTGGGGTTGGTATTGATTATTCAGTCCTCCTGCTCCCAAAGGCCAGTCTCATCAGTAAACTCCTTAAACTACTCCAATTAACCTAATATATCTAAAATAAACTCTAATAAATCTAAAACACTGACATAGACTGCCCTTCTTTCTTTGGTGTCCCAGTTACAGAGAGACTATTACTTTGGCTACATTGCATCTTTGCATCAGTATTTTCAGGGAAGATCAGATCTGCATACTTATGACACATGACAAATATATGTGTGTATATATATATATATATATATTTGTAAAAATATACATACACATGTATCTATATAGCTATCTATCTACCTATCTATACCAGTATATAGTATGATTGGAAAACACACACATGCACACAGATATTAATTAAATGTATTGACTATCTAACTAGACATCATGATATTACAAGAGAGGTAATTTACATTATTATCCAGGATTTTTTCCAATTTTGAAGTTTAGGCTGATCCATTTGTTAGACCGTAGTTTGCGAAAGAAGCTTTGTAGTGCCATGGGAAATCAGTGAATGTTTTTAAATATGCTTATAATGAATGGAAAATGCTTGAAACTGAATCTGAACTCACATCTTCCTAATTCCAGGTTTAGTATTCCTATCCATTGCATCACCAAGTTACCTAAACAGTTGCCTGGGATAGGTTTCCTAAAATCAATTCCAAATGTTCTCATAGCTTTTCATCAAGTGCTACACTGACAAAAGCCAGATGAAGTGTCTGGAGAAAATTGAGACATGGCTAGTGTAGATGAGTCAATAAGTGTTAGATAAAGAGGGGTAAAACACGATTTTTTTCAAATGATTTAAAGTTGAATCATGTAAAAATAAATTGTAAAAAATGCTAAATTTAGACCTAAAAGCAATTAGAATGCTTTTTCATTGCTGTGAAGTAGAATATACATTTCAAATTATTTTCCAGGGATGCCTTTAAATGTGAGTCATTCATAAAATATCAACTTGAATTCCCTACCTCCTGCAAAACAAAACAAAACAAAAAACTAGTAATGAGATTACCAGAATAATCAATTCTTTTTTTTTGTAAAATAAACATATACCAAAAATTTGAATGGTTGTCTAAAGTTTGGGAAAGAAAAATTTTAGCTCATCATCATGCCATCTTTAAAAAAAAAGTGCTAAAATATGCTGACAAAATGTTATTATATGGAAATTTGAGTTGAAAGAGTAAGTGCCTTTGATGGCTTTCACTTTGAATGTCACCCATTATCTGTGTGCATGTGTGGGGAAACAGAGGTGAAATATTTTCTCTAAAACCAAGAGGCAAAATATGTAATGCATATAGCAAATAAAAAAAGCTGGAATTCACAGCTGGTCAAGGTTAAAACTGAAAAACTAACTCCCCAAAGAGGTAATCCCGGGTCAACCTAATTTTTTATGTATGAAGATAGATGAAAAATTAAATACATACCATAAAATGATTTTTAACCTATTAGAAAATCAAAACAGGACCAAAAAGGTAGAGGAGACCCAAGAGATGGGCTGCAAATATTTTACTTAGAGTTGGCACCTTAGAATATTGAATGTAATTCTCAGGAAGACCTCTTTCTGGAAGGATCAAAGTAAGAACCTAATAGCTCATAGAGGATTTGAAGATGAGTCAGTATACAAAGAATTGTCCTGTCCTGTCCTGTCCTGTATAACTCACCTTGAACCATTAAAGGATTCTGATTACCAGGCATTTAAGTGACAGGTTAACAAAGATTGCATTTGTGTGTATACATACATATATACATACATTGTGAGAGTTTTTTTTTCCCCCTTTCTTTTGAAATGATGAAATCACTGATTTGGAGGATGCCTAGAGAGGTCATATTGCCTATTTTCCTCCATGAAGTAATTTCTTTAAAATCACTCAGATGGAGAAGAGTGTTGCTTATTTTTAAGTATTCTTCTCATGAAATAAACTTGTTATTTTACCCCCATGTGGGAATGATGAGAAATGTCCCTCAGAATAATGTTACGATTTTTGACTCATACTAGTTGACTGCGGCAAATAGTTGTTTAGATATCAAGAGATTTTAAGTATTTAATATCAACATTAGTTGTTGTCTCTGTCAGTAATTCAGAATCACTCATCTAGAAAAGCCTGAATCTAATGTTCATTTTGATTAATTAAATAATGCATCTATGTATCTTGAAACACCATATAATTGCTGCTACTGATGAAAGTAGTGATGAGTAGGAGGATGATTACTATAAAGGTGCCTGCAATTTCAGCTAAGTGTCAGAGTTCATAGAAAAAGGCTAGTCTTAGGCCAGAAAACAATCAAAGTCTGAATTCTGACCCTGGCAAGTCACCTAGTCTTTTTCAGTCTATGTAAAATGGAAATAACAACAGCATCTACTTCCTAAGGCTGTTGTAAAGATATAATGAAGGTAAAATGTTTGTAAACCTTAAAGTCTTTTACAAATACTGGATGTTTTTGTTATAATTGCTACCATCACGACCATTCCCATCATTCTCATCTTCATCATTTTATTTTTCCTCTCATAACACATATCAATCCAACTGTGTTTTAATCACAGTGGGTTAAGCCAACTTTTGGAAAAACCAAAAACCTGTTTATAAACTCTCAAAACAAAGAGGATAAAAGTCACTTAAAAAAACCCAACAC
>JAQQSK010011370.1:0-12304 GCA_028658325.1 Potorous gilbertii | reverse complement strand
CCCTACAGGACAAAAGAAAAGATGGGGACAAGAGAAGGGAGGGATGATAGGAGAGAGGGCAGATTGGTGGTAGGGGAAATTAGAATGCTGGGTGTATTTGGATGGGGGGGAGGGGACAAATGGGGAGAAAATTTGGAACCCAAAATTTTGTGAAAATGAATGTAAAAAGTTAAATAAATAAATTTATATTAAAAAAAACAACTTCGCACAAAGTGTTTTTCAGTGAGATGCTAATCATGAATATTTCACAATCAGACCTATCAGTAGCAATTTGATTGCTGATCTTTTGTCTTCTATTTATATTAACTATGGCATCAAGCCAGAAAATATGCATACTTGCCCAAATTTTTATTTGTAATGAATATGTCCTGCATAAAATGCAAGGGAAGAGTAACTCCCTATAAAAGTGGTTGGAAAGGTGTTTGACTGAAGTCATGGCCACACAAAATTGATTAGCCTAATGAGAAATTGTGGTACAGTAGAAAAGGTACTGGTTTTGGAGACAGAAGACCTAGATATTTATCCAGATCATACTCCATTGATCATACATGTTTCTCAAGGCTCTATCCTAGGCTCTCTTTTCTTTATCTTCTACCCTGTCCCACTGAATGATCTCATCAACTCACACAGAATCAAGTATTTTTTCTATGAAGATGATTCTCAAAACTATTTACCCAGCCTTAACTTCTCTTGACCTTCAATCTCACATCTACAACTTACTATGTTCTGTAGACATCTTGAACTCATGTCAAAAACTCAGCTCATCATCTTCTCATCCCTACTCCGTCCCTCCATCCCTCTCTCTCCCCTTTTTCTAATTCCCCTATTGTCATCAAGGCAATCTATATCTTTTCAGTCACTCAGACTCCCAACCTACATTTCATCCTCAACTCCTCAATCCTTAATCTCCCATACCTAATTACTTGCCAAGTCCTGCTGATTCAATTACACCTTTTGAATATATCTACTTCTCTGCTCTCACAGCCACCATCTTTGTGCAAGCTGAACTATTGTTATTTCCTTACTTGAAATATTTCCCTCCTGTAGCAAGTTCTACATTCAGCTGTCAAATTGATCTTCATAAAGTGCCAATATGACTATGTCATTTCCTATTAAAAAAAATTAACAAAAAACCTCCAGTGCTTTCCTATTATTTCCAGGATCAAATACAATACCCTCTTTCTCTTGGCTTTCAAAAGCCTTCACAAAGTAATCCCTTCCTACCTTTCCATTGTGTTATGTTTTACTCCTTCCTACATACTCTGTGATTCAGAGACAACAGCCTCCACACTATTTGTACCACAAAATAACCCCATCCCCTAACTCCATGCTTTCTTCATGACTCGTTTCTCATGTCTTGAATGCTAACCCTCTTCATATTCATCTCCTGGTTTCCCTGACTTAATTCAAGTTCCAAATAAAGTTCTGTCTTCTACAAGTAGCCTTTTCTAACCCCCCTTAATGGCTAGTAACTCCCCTCTATGATTATCCATCTCCTGTTTATCCTGACTATATTCTGTTCATGCATAGTTATTTACATAGTGTACCTCCCTCCTCCCCCCATCCCCAACACTGCAGGGTCCTTGAGATGAACAAGAATCTGTGAGTAGAAGTATCTGCCCCTCTGGGGACCCAGCCAATCAGTTCCAGTTGGGCAATACTGCTATTTTCTTCTCCTCCTCCTCCTCTCCTCTTTCCCCCTCTGTCTGGGGAGTCATACCCTCACATGAGGGTGATCTGTCCAAAGGAATATAAACTTTGATTGCTTGGGGTTTAAGGGCTAGATATTTTTTCCCTACTTATTTATCCTATCTTTAAAAAAAACTACAGCAATGAATTATTTTGTCTCATGTAGTTTTTATTTATGATTTATTGACATATAACCCTGAAAAACCAGGCTTTGATAAAGCTCATTGAGATTCAAATGGTGCTGCCTTTAAACCCAAATCACTCTGGTTCTTACTGACTGGCCAATAATAGTTCCCTGTCCAGGCCTCATTTGCTCATTGATTGAGTTTTGATGGCTCAGAGTAAGTGTAAATAGCAATTATTTCTGTTCTGGCCAGAAACTCTGGGGGTCTTCTGCTCACAGATGGATTCTTTTGTGAAGGCAAACTAGACCATTTTTTTGCCTCAATTCTTACCTAGGCATTAACTGCTGAATGGGTGTTGTCCCAGACAAACTGAGACTTGGGAAAGACCTTAGCTTAAAAAGCCAAGGTCTCCCACTACTTCCTGGATCATTACCGGTATCCTGACCTATGTCTTATCACTGGCCCCCAAAGATGCTGGAAGAGAGAGTGAGGCTGATGACTTTGCTCCGTTCTGCTTCATTTAAATCCAATTCACTTGCAAGTCAAGGCATCACCCTTCTGATGTCATCAGTCCTCTTCTAGAACAAAGGATGAAGAACAATCTGTGAAGTCCTTGAGAACAAGATAGTGGAGTTTTCTCGCCTTTTTGTGAGTAATTAACATAGTACCCAGAATATAGTAGGTATATAATAAATGTCTGTTGACTTCATTTGACTTAATTGACCTAGGTTCAATGGCCAGATTAGGTACTTCCAAACTGTTCATCACTTAACCTCTTTGACTTAATTTTCTCATCTGTAAAATTAGAAGACTATGCTAGATGATCCCAAAGATCCTTTCCCACCCTAAATCTAAGAAAATCAAATATATTTAGCTAAGAATAATAGTGACTATGTTGTATTAGAGCCAGAACTCAAAAGATCTTGAGATGCTAGAACCCTGGGCCAAATAAGATAAAATTCAATAGTGTAATGTATTTTCTGATCATCACAGAATGCAATTATCTCAAAATTTCAGGGAATTTAAAAAGCCATCTAAATTAATTAATTTATGAAAACAAATCTTCCCTAGAAGACACCTGCCAAGTGTTTATTCAGACTTTATTCAGAGACTTCAAAATAAAATTCTTTCTAGGGCAGTCAATTTCCCTTTGGTGTAGCTCTGTTAGGAAACATTTCCTTACACAAAACCTTAATTGGCCTCACTGTAACTTCTACCTTGTGGTCATAGTTATGCTTTCCAGGGATGGATAGATCAATCATAATTATCTTTCCAGATGACCACATTTCAAGTACTTGAAAACGTTTGTAATAACCCCAATGTCTTTTTTTTTCCTCCAGAATAAGTATCCCCCATTTCATGTTGTGTCCTTTCACTATCCATGTTGAATTCGCTCCCTAAAGCTGTTCTCTAACTTGTGAACATCCTTCATTAAGTGTGGTGTTTGGAACTGAACACGAGACTCCAGATATGATCTGATCCTTTACACTTTTCCTTTTAATGCAACCAAGAATTGTGTTAGTTTCTCAGCTATCACATTACACTGTTGTCTCATATTGAGCTTGTACTCCCTCAAGACACTCAGGTCTTTTTTGTTATATGAAGTGGAATCTAGCATTGCTTACTCCATCATGTTCTTATGAAGTAGGTATTTTTTAACTTAAGAGTAAAATTTTAAACTGTGTCCAATAAATTTCTTTGTCATGCTTTAATATTCTAGTTTTTCAAGATTTTTTGGCTGCATTATAACATTGGCTATCTCTCCTATCTTTGGATAATTTGCAAACTTAATAAGTGTCCCATTGATGTGTTTTATTCAAGACTTTGATAAAAAGGGTTAACCAACTCAGGACCAAGAACAGTTCCCTGGGGTACTCACCTTGAGACATACTTCTAAACTGATATAAAATCATAAAGAACACTTTTTATCCTGGTCCTCCAAACAGCCCCAATTCCAACTAACTATACATTTTTTTTTTCCAGCACACAGTTAAAGAATATATCCTTACTGTTAAAAACCAATAAATAAATTTTCAAGGTTGTTGTTTGTCCTTCCTTCTTGACGAGGACCACGACATCAGGAAGGTGATATCAATACTTGCAAAT
This sequence comes from Potorous gilbertii, assembly GCA_028658325.1. Classification (NCBI taxonomy): domain Eukaryota; kingdom Metazoa; phylum Chordata; class Mammalia; order Diprotodontia; family Potoroidae; genus Potorous; species Potorous gilbertii. The sequence continues at coordinate 8,384 of JAQQSK010011370.1, read as the reverse complement.
GAATTGAATTTAAGCAGGGGAGAATTGTGCAAAGTCACCAGCCTCACTAGCTCCTCCAGAGTCATCTGGGTCCAGTGGTGAGATATAGATCAGGATGACTAGGGGAAGCCTGGTGGTGTGTGCCTGTTTTATTAAAACAAAAAGGCATTTAGTCTACAATAGCCAGTGAGGAATAACCAGGTATTTTGGTAGAGAGTAAGCTTGTTATCCATATCAACATTGCGATATGACAGTCAAAATAAAGATAATGCAATCATTAAAAGAGACAAAATATCTCTAATTATGGATGTTACAACCCACTGTATCCTTTCCTGGTGTGGTGATTAAAAAGGTTCAAGAGACACACTTTCTTGGTAATTTAACCATTTTATTAAGGTCAGCGCATTTATTAATAAAAGGATAGTCATTCGGCCATCTCTCTTAAATCAAAGACAAACATGGTGGTGGGCTCATGGGTTATATACCCTTTGAAGAGTAGGTGTTCACTGAAGGGCTGAGAGTGACAAGATGTCATCCTTGGACAGAGATACTATCTCTATACTTAGAACACTCCCAGCCTTGGGCAATATATTCAAAGAATTTATGTCCCACACAAGCCTGAGAAGAACACAATGGCTACTCCCTGTTGGTGGGATCTTGAGCAAGATGTCCTTCAATGTCCTTCAAAAAACTGAACTTTTAAAAATAAAGACTTTACAAAAAGGGGAGAACGCTGAGTCTCTCAAAACTATTGGTTGTTAGTAATAATTTCTCTCACTGGTCAGTCCATATTTGGACTATTTTGTTAAGTTGTTAGTTCCACATTTTATGAAGGACATTGATAAGCTAGAAATTGTCCATTGGAGGCTTATGAGCCGAATTCGGGGTCATATTAAGATCTAGTCAAGATAATTAGGCCAAGATTTGACCTGGCAAAATGAAAATAGCAGAATTGAACAGTGGAAATGATAACTGTTTTCCTGCATTTAAATAGAGATTAAAATTTCTTTGCTTGACATCAGAGGGTATAAGATGGAGTAATGACTACTAATCATGGACTTAGTTTAAGGCTGGGTTTAAGGAAATATTTCTTAACAAAGTTATTTCAAAATGGTATTAGTTGCTTTAGGAAACAGTAGATTTATCCCTAATAGAGATCCTCAAGCAGAGGCTTGATGATCACTTGTGGAGGATGTTGAAGAGATTCTCACTCAATTATGCTTGAACCAACTGGTCTCTGAGGGCTCTTCTGATCCTGAGATCTGTAATTCTATGATTTTATAAAATATAATGTAAAGAAGTAATTTATGAAAGGGAAAGTTTATATTGAAATATATGAAAGAGAAATTTTATATTGAAACCATCCCTGGATTTAGGATTAGAAAATTCACTTCCCTATTTACTGACTCTTTGACCTTAGGCAAGTCACTTAATTTCTCCAAGTCCATTTCCTTATGTACAAACAAAGGGCAATAATAAAAATTAGCATTCATATGTAAGGTTTTCACAGAGCTTTACAAACACTTCATTTTATCCTATAAATAACCCTGGGAGTTAGGTCTGTTTTCATCCCCATTTTACAGAAGGACGAACTTATGTAAAGGTTATGAAACATTTTAGGGTTATACAAGTAAGTGTCTGAGGATGAATCTGAACTTAGGCCCTCCCTCTAGGTTTATGTTCTACCCCTTGTGCCACCTAGTTGCCTCAGCTACAGTAGAACCTCAGTTTACAAATTTAATTCCTTCCAAGATTCTGTTCATCATGCTATTTGTTCGTATTGTAAAGCCAAGTTTCCCATAGGAAATGATGTAAAGTTGGATGATCGGTACCACATCCCCAAAAATATTCATGGAAAAAAAGATTATTGGGGGCAGAACCAAGATGGCGGGATGAGAGTAACAACTTACCTGAGCTCTTAGACAAACTCCTTCAGATACCTCTAAAAAGAGAATTTGACCACATTTTTGGAGGTGCAGAATCCAATAGGAGACAGACTGTGGCAGATTGTTGTTTGGAAGGATAACCTCCTATGAGAACAATGGGGATTTCAATGTCAGGAGTGTTCTCTCTTATGCTACTTCCACAAAAATTAAGACTAACACTACTGTCTTCATTTATTTTTCTTTTTTTAAAATCTTTTTCATATTTTGACTCACTGATTTCTTTTCTTTATGTTTATTTCTGATTAGGAATCTAAAGACACTTGTTTTTGATTTTTTAAAAATTAATTTGTTTTCAGTTTTCAACAATCACTTCCTAAGTTTTAAATTTCTCCCCCTCCCTTCCCTCTCCCTCCCTGAGGTGGCATGCAATCTTATTATGGGTTCAAAACAACAACAACAAAAACAAAAATATTGTCCTAGTTGAGTGCCATTCGTCATTCCTTGGCAAGCTTTTCAAGACCAAACAAAATGTTCGCACTGTGAAATTTTCTTCATCCTGCAAGACAAATTTTGGAAATTTCTTTACCTTATCCAGCAAAGAATATGTAAACCAGGTTACTGGTAAACTGAGGTTCTACTGCATACTAGGTGAACTGCATTCTTTAGAAGGTTATTCTTAGGACACAACCGCAAATATTTTTTTTGATCCCCTACTATGTGCAAAACACTATTTAAAGTATTATAAGGGACACAAAATTTAGACAAGTCATGATCCCTGACCTTCCAAACCTAACAATGTAGTAAAGGAATAATTCAAAGGTAGATAGCGATATTACATAATAAAAAAGGAAAGTATAATATTTATGTCAGCCAGTTAACAAATATTTATTAAGCACTTACTATGTGCCAGATACTGTGTTAAGCTTTTGGGTTACAACTAAAAGCAAGAAGATCTAAGTGACAAAATAATCTCTACACTTGAGGAATGAATATTTCAATGGAGAGACATGAGAGAACACCACCTACATACACATCTACCATGTTCCAGGTGCTGTGCTAAATTTTGAGGATATAAAGAAAGGTAAAAGACTGCCCCTGTACTCAAGGAGTTCCCAGGCTAATGTGGAGACAGCAAGAAAACAAGTCGTGCATATACTAACTTTAGGGTAAATAGGAGGTAATGGGGGGAGGGGCTGACTCTAAGGGGGATTGGAAAAGGTCTCTTGTAGAAGGTAATATTTGAACTGAGACTTGAAGAAAGCCGGGGAAGCTAGGAGGGAGAGACAAGGAAGAAGAACATTCCACACATGAGAGGCAGCTAGTAAAATGGAAGGGAATTAGGAGATTGAGTATCATTTGTGAGTGAAAAGAAGAATGCCAGTATTGCTGGATTATAGTTTGTAGAGAGGAAGAAGGTAAGAATACTGGAAAAGTGGAAAGGGGCCAAGTTGTGAATGGCTTTAAAAGATAAATAGATAACATTGTATTAGTACAGGGAGGTAATAGGGATCTACTAGAGTTTATTGATTAGGGGGATGACATGGCAAGACCTGTATTTTAGGAAAACTGTTTTGTCAGTTGAGTAGAGAGTGGGTTGGAATGGAGAGAGATTTGAGTCAGGAAGAAGTGTATTACCAGAGTCCAGGTGTGAGGTGATAAAGGCGGGTGCCAAAGTGGCAACTGTGACAGAGAAGAGCAGAAAGCAAAAGTAGAATTGTCAGGACTTGCCAAATTATTGGTTATATGGAACTGAGAGAATATAAGAAGTTACAGATGACACACCTAGATTGTAAGCTCCAGTGACTAGAGGATGATGGTGCTCTCAATAATAACAAGGAAGCTAGGCAGAGGGAATGATTCCAGGGAAAAGATAACAAGTTCAATGTTAGACATTTCATATGTCTTCTGAAAGGACATTCAGTTCAAGATAGCCAATAGATGTGTAGTTATATGACTGGAGGTAAGGAAAGAAGTTACAGCTAGATAAATAGATCTGAGAATCATCCATGTAAAGATACTAACTGAATCCATAGGAGCTGACGAGATCATCAAGTGAGATAGTACAGCCAATCTGAAGAGAAGGGAGCCCAGGAAAGAACCCTGTGAGACAACACAGTTAGTAGAAATGACCTGGATGAAGTTCTAGTAAAGGAAACTGAGGAGAACTAGGCAACAGCGATATCGTGGAAACTCATAAAAAGGGGAATACCAGAGAGAAGAAGGCAATTGACAGTGTCAAAGTCTACAACAGATATAGAAAAATAAAGGGTGAGGAAAAGGTCATTAGATTTGTCCAATGATCATTTCAATTGACTGATGAAGTCAGAGGAGAGTTCAGAAGAGAGAAAAAATGAAGCGGAGGCATCTATCATAAAGTACTTTCTCTAGGAAATTAAGGAAAGAAGAGATATAGGATGCTAAGTAGCAGGGATGGATGCAAGACTATTTTAATGTTGGAAGAAAAATAGGTATATTTGTAGACAGCAAGGACACATCTAGTAGAAAGGGAAAGAGTGAAGATGAGTAAAAGAAGATAGATGATAGAAGAGGCTTCTTTGTTAGAGAACACAGAATAAACTGGAATTACTTGTGCATGTACAGGGGCTTATCTTGGCGAGGACAAGGTCCCCCTATTTATGTGATACTGAGTAAAAAATGGAGAAGACAGTCCAGTCATGTGAGGTAAGGGGGAAGGAAGAAAAGTTAGTTTTTAGGAAATTGCCTCATTTTTTTCCAGTTAAATATGAGGCAAGATTCTTAGCTAAAGGGTGGAGGATGTGGAGCCATGGAAAGTTTCAAGATTGATACAAAAGTTTGAAAAGTTGCTCTGAAGAGCAGAACAGAAAGACAATGAGGGAGATATAAAAAGACTGCATTGTTTTAGGACAAGTAGTCACAAGAGATTATATAACATAAATTTGTAGTGGACTCAGCAGGGTTCCATTTCTTTTCTTTCGTTCCATTAAACAGCACTTAGAATAGGATGAAAGGCAGCAAATTGTGAGAGTTAGCCAAGGTGGAGGCTCAGTAAGGCATGATCCATGAAAGGATAAGAGGAAAGGCACTCAGTTATAGAACAGTGTGAAGCTGAATGGGCTCTACAAGGTATCCAGTTAGAGAAGGGAGAAGAATGTAGCCAGTGCTGGCATGATGGCTTGAGTGGTGGAGGGATTAGAGGTCACAATGAGAATAAATAAGAGGGTTAGGAATTTTAAAGTAGAAAGATGGAATGATAAAAGATTATGATCAAATACAGGAATTTAAGTTCATAAACATAGAAGTAGAGCACTTCATGGGCGATGGCAAGATCAAAGATATGATTATCAACCAGCTGTGTGCAGCTGAGGTAGAATGGAGGAATAGGTCACAGGAAAAAAGAATAAATTGAAGAACTAGGAAGCTGGGATGCTTGGAGTAGTATCTGAATGTATATTGTAGTCCTCTAGTATGATAGCAGGAATTGGAGAGGACAGAAAGACTGCGACCCACACATTGAACTCATTGAGGAAAAGAGAGTGTGCTGGGAGTTGGCCAAAAGTAGCTGTCTGAATTTTGATTGAATTGTTGCATATCTGCTTTTTTTCTCCTTTTTAACCTGGCTGATTTTCATTCATATGTAGAATTTCCCATGTGGAAAACTCAGTCTACCACTGTGAATCAGGATGTCATCTGTAATTAGCAGATGATACATTTATCATTAAATTAAATCAGTTATTCTTTAATTCAATGGATATTTTAAAATTATTTTAATTTTTAATGGGGCAGATAGGTGGTGCAGTAGATTGACTATTGGGCCTGAAGTCAGGAAGACTTATCTTCCTGAGTTCAAATCTGGCTTCAGACACTAACTAGTTGTGTGACCCTGGACAAGTCACTTAACCTTGTTTGATTGAGGTCTTCATCTGTAAAATGAGCTGGAGAAGGAACTGATAAACCACTCCACTATCCTTGCCAAGAAAATCCCAGATGGAGTCATGAAGAGTTGGACACAACTGAAACAACCACAACTACAATATTTTAATACCGCAAATCAAGACTTTTCCTGCACTTTAACTGGTTCTTTGTTGTAATTAGGTAAAGGACAAACTTAGGGTGTGGGGAGTTAAAGGATACATCACTGTGAGTTTTTATTTATTCTTTTATATATTTGACATCTCTGTATCTTCTGGATGAAGCCCAAAGGTGAACTAACATTGACACAAATTTGGATGTGGAATGCGGAATTAATTTCATTTATAGGTAATATTTATCATGTTTAGGAACTCAGAATTTTGGCATCTTCAAATAGGGCTTAATGAGAGTTTATTTTAGGGTTATACTTAGGCTTAAACTTTTCCTTCCATCATTTTTGTCTTTATCTGATAAGTAGTTTGGATTAGTATTGGATTAGCTAAACCCAAGATTAGTCAGTTCCAGATCAAAATCAAAATTAAGTATCTATATATTTCATTACAGTTCATCATTTTACATAAAACATCATATGAATTGATGCTAAATTTCCCATGTAATTTTATCTTTCTTGCTATTTCTGAAATACTGTTTCTGAAACTCAGAATATCTACTATCTTAGAATATTCCTTGTTTATAACTAAGGGAATAAAACAACTGAGTTACATTCAGAAAGCAGACCAGTATTTTTTAAAAAAGAATACATACATGCACACAGATTGTATTACTCAATTTATACATTATTACTTAAACAGAGTGCTGTCTGATATTTATCAAACTACTTCATATTACTGAGATTGATGGCTGATCTGAGATACATTCAGGATATCTGAATCTTCCTTATTTGAGAATGAAGAACTAGGAACACAGATAATACTACATGTCCTGACTCCCATACCTGATCTTCTTAAGAAATAAACCCATCTCTTTAATGAATAAAATTTCTACTTCCCAACAAACAACCTAATGTGACTCAAACTAAGGCTTCCTCAAATATGTGAGCATACAAAATTCTCCTTCCTTTGAATTCAGAACATTTTGTTTGTACTATTAAATTTGCACTTACAAAAGTAATCTAGAACAGCACTTTTGTATCATGTGGGTTTGAGTAAATCAACCAAATTACCCCCACTCCCACTTAAAGTAAGTCATAAAATGCTATACCTTGGTACATTAAATTTAAGGTATAAATGTGGTTCTCAACTTCTTAAACAGTCAACTTCTTTATGAGCTGGGTATGTCTGAGATTTTGACAAGGACTGAATCTTGTTAGTATAGTTCTGAGGTAGATGAAGTCAATTATATACATTTTGCTTTACAGAATTCTCAAAGCATAAAGAGTAATGGATCATTTATTTACATTCACATTAAACTTTGACACCTCTTTTTCTATTTCAACTTCATTCAAGCTACGAAGCTAAAAAAAATTTATATAGCCTTGGATATATTTATGAACTCATTTGGGGATTAACATTTTTTCCGAAATGACATTACATATATATGTATATGCATACATATATTTGTTCTTATCTTTAAAAACTGAAACTAATAAAATAAAAAACGCTAATCTGTCAATACATTTATTTATTTTAATATTATATATAATATATTTACATACAAACCCACAATGAAATGTACAATCAGAAGAATATACTCAATTTCTTGGAATAGATGTATATTGATTAAAAATTGATGCTAGAACTGAAGATTAATAATACTATTAATAATTCCATATATTTACATCAATATAAAGAATGTCTTATTGTAACTATTTTTGCAGGATGAACTGGAACATTCATCATAATAGTCATTAAGATGTTTATAGAAAAACACACAGAGAGTAAATAGAGGGGCACTGGAGCATGTGAGAGAGGAATAATCTCTTTTGAAGTTTTGATAGTGACTCCACGAAAACCGTGTTATAATGCAATTTTTTCACGTATTTATTTGGTCTATTATTTTTATTTACTGTCCACCAAACATAGCCATGCTTATTGTTCAAGCTGCTCCACAGAGCAAGACTATGGTAATTCTTAGGGTTAATGTGAAAAGTCTGGAAGGGAAGATGTGAGAAAGACCTCTTTTTGCAAAGTTTTGCTTGGAAGCTAAGATCCGAAATTTATACCACTGTCACAATGTATTTCTTTGAGAAGAATTACCATTTCCACTGAATTTGTATAGTGTACTGCACATAACTTTTCAGTTTCAGTCAGCAAAGAACGTTCAGCTGAACCTATTCTCGGAATGAGGTGAGAAAATGTGCCCATGAGCTCATTGTTTGTTTTAGCAATTGTGGGTTATAATAAAGCACTTATTAGAGAAAACGTTTCCACTCACAGACACCCTGGTGAGGTGTTTATGAATTGTTCATGGGTATTAGTGAACTTTACTCAAATGCTCATTGAACCATGTTCTTGGACGTTTCATGAATAATTAGCAATAAAAGATTCAAACCTTTCTTACACAAGGATTTTTATGATCCTCTTTAAAAAGTTTCTAAATTCTCGATCCTAATCATGACATTATCAACACACTGAGACAGATTTTGCATCATGCTAACTTTACTTTGTA
>JAQQSK010011369.1:0-12304 GCA_028658325.1 Potorous gilbertii | reverse complement strand
GGGTGGAAGGAAAAGAAGGCCCAAGAGTGAAAGTCAGCAGTAATGGAGTGGCTGTCAGCCAGACTCCTCTTATTGGCCCATGTCTACCTTCCCAACCCCTCATGCTTAGGAATTCTTGAGAGTCATGGAAAATTGGCTCTGGTGGCAGCAAAAAACACAGAGACAGGTCAGGTAGACCTTAGGATCTGTCAATAGATAGTAATTTACTGTTTGGGGCAGTCTGTGCTAGAGCAAAGAATTCAATTTAGTTTGATCTGATTCAGTTCAATTTAATTCCGTCAACTCTATTCAATTAATTTAATAAATTAAAAAAAAAATACCTCCTATGTGCAAAATGTTAGGGATATGAGGATAAGACACAACAGAGTTCCTATCCCCATGAAGTTTGTAATCTAATACAATACAGGGATGTGTGTGTGTGTATGTGTATGTGTGTATGTGTGATACAACATGTATGCAAGTCAAATCAGTGAAATCCAACCACTACTTCTTAATCACTTCAGGGTCCTCCTTCAGGGGCTTCCTCAGAGGCAGATACTGTATTTCTTCACAATCATACTGGTATTTGCAGGCTGCTGACACTGCAAAGACAAATCAGGAAGGCGTCCCTGCCCTCAAGGAGCTGACATTTTACTGACCAAATACTAACAGGTGACTTTTTATACCACTTAAAACCACATGTTTGGATAGGAAAAGGGATTTTGAAAGTCATCTTATTCAGCCCCTCAGCTTTGCACTGAGCACTGAGTAATCATTCTCTCCACCAATGAGGAGAATCTTAGGCAAATGCCCAGGCTTGACCCTCAGGTTTATATACAGATGAGGAAACTCTAAGAAGCGATTTGTACCTAAGGTTGCCCAGACAGTGACAGATGTGGGATTTGAACCCAGTTCCTTTACTCCAAATCCTTTTTCCTCTCCATGATACAATGCAGACTCTCATATTGGGGCATTAAACACTCTCCATTTAAACCTCATAGTAATTCTTAAAGGTTTATTGTTTCCGTTTTACAGATGCACAAGCTAAGGCTCAGAGAGGGGGAAATGACCTACCCAGGGTCACATAGATGGCCATTGCTAATATATGTCAGAGGCTGGCTTCTGACTCAGGTCTTCCTGACTCCAAGTCTAGCCTTATCCGCTTATACAGCACAGCCTCTCCAGCTGGGTAGCCTGTCAAAAATCAGTTGGCATCTCTGAGCTTAGAAGTCCTCTCGAAGACATTCTGGTCCTGCCATTCTCATAGCCTATGATACTATTCTCTTGCTGAAGTGGGAGAGGAGAGGGAGGTGGGTTAGTGCTTGCCTTAACCAACACTGAAATATAATTAGCCCCATGGGCCTGGAGCTCATGGCAGTAACTGGTTTGTTTGGCACCATCCTGCCTGGATCATCCATCAAAAAGGCCGATCTGTTTGTCGCCAGCCTCGACATAGGCTCTAACTCAAAAGAAATTGAGCTCAAAGCATTCATTCAGGTCTCTTAGGTTCAGTAGTCTAAAGGTATAGATTTTCTCTCCTTTTGCTTTCTCCCGCCTTTCCTTCAAAGCCCCTTAGGAAACTAAGGCCAGCAAAACACCATTAAAGAAAGAATAAACCTGAGGAAAGATGAAGTAACCTGCTCCATGAAGCTTTTCTTTTAGAGGAGGCATAGAGTAATGTAGTATATTGCAACGATGGTTGGACAGGGAGTCAGAGGGGCCTGAGTTCAAATCTTATTTCCAGCACTTGCTAGCTGTGTGATCATAGGCAAGTCACAACATTTTAGAGTCTCAGTTTCTTCACTCATAAAATGGGAATAAGTACCTGTAGTACTGACGTCCTATTATCAAACGAGATAAATAATCATAAAATGTTAAACACAGTAAGTTCAGTATAAATGTTCATTGTTGTAATAATTGTGCAAGATTTAAATGCTAGCTGTTATTATGAACATCGTTTGTTTTGTTCAGGGGTGTCTGATTCTTCATGATCCCATTTGAAGTTTATCGTTCTCTACCTTATAATAGATTTATTTATACATCCTACTAGATTATAAACTCCTGGAGATCAGGGGCTGTGACATTTTTCTTTAGAGGCTTTCTAAAGGAATCTTATCCCTGTTCCCCCAGCTCCTAATTTCTTGCCTCCCCCCAAATTAAGCATCAGGACTAGATATGTCATTCTATTAGTGTAGGGAACTCACATCAATGCAAGTTGCCACTTTCTCTGCAACTTCTAAGCCTGGAGGTTTGACCAGAGCCCGGAGAGGTTAAGCAATCTGCCCAGCATCACATAGGCAGGGTACATCTGAAGTAAGACTTGAACCCAGGTCTTCCTGGCTCGAAAACCAACTCTCTATACACTATGTCATCTTGCCTCTTTTTATGACCTGCCCCCAAAGACTCTTGTATTTATGTATTTGTAGCCACTTCAACATAGACATGTTGGTGGTAGGGACTCCTATTATTCTCTCTACCCTCTTTGCCTGGCATGCAGTTAATGCATTAATACTTTTTGACTGATTGGTGGACCAGAACTGGGCCTTGAACAAAGAAACATTTCATAAATATTTTTAAAATTGAATTGAGTGGGAGATTGAGAAAAGAAAACAAAAGAGATGCAGAGAAGAGCTTTTCTTATGGGGTGGGGCAGGGCTGATTATAATTGCAAAAGAACAAAAGAAATTAGACTTCCATCCAAATGTGAATGGTATTTGATGGAGTGCATAGTGAGTAGAAGCCGCCCTAGGCAGAACTGTGAAGTTGGCAAAGTCAAACTTGGCTCTCTCCCACCTCTTTTTCCTCTCCCCTTTCCCTCCTACTTCTCATCTCTTGTCTCATACTCTTAGGGCTTTGTGTCAGATTGAATATCTCCTACAAAGTATCAGCTAATAAGGTTTTAAATTTGTCCTTTTCCCAGGAGTATTTGAAATTTAGAGGAGATCTTTGATATCCCCCCAAAATTCATTACTAATAGTAGAATTTCAATTGCTAGTGACATGTGGGTGGGAGAGATATTTGGAGTAAGTGTAGAGACATCATATCCTCACTAGTGGGTGGATGCCTAGTCCGTCTGTTGGCGAAGAAGACTTTATTAGTCAGCTAACTCTACCCCTCCCTAACTCCTGATCAGAAATATGGTTTAACATAAGATGACAAAGATCTTAGAAACTGATTCATAGCTATTCCTCTTCCAAACAACCTGTCACTGTGCAATAGATCAGGGCTCTCTTAAAGAGAAGACAGTACAATTCTTTGACCCTTGTGTAAAATGAACTGGCTGTCCCAAATAGCTCTGCTGGATCTTACCATTGTAACTATAAACCCTTTATTTTGATTCCTACCTTCTTGCAGAATATCAGACTTGAATATAGGTTTTCCTGGCCCAAAGCTAGTTTCCTATCTACTATACCACACTTCCTATTCCCCTCAAAGTCTCTCATATTCTCATATGTGTTTATTAAAACAGAGACCATCAGAGTGGCAGAGGACTTAGAAGTTTTTATGTTAAATTGCATCATTTTGCAGATGAGGACCCTGAGACTTAGGGGTAATAGTGAAATTAGGGTTAGGAGTTCAAGATTTATAAATCTTGATACACTTAAATGTTATCTCAATTTATCTTTGCAATCACCCTGGGGATAGGTGCTATTGTTATACTCATTTTCCAAGCTGAGAATCACAGAGGTTAAGTGATTTATTTGCCCAGGGTCAGGAAGCTAACTGGTCTCTGAGGTAGGATTTGAACTTGGGTCTTCTTTTCTCTAAATCTAGCATTCTATCCATGTCACCAACTAGCTGCATCATTGAGCCTTGATTTAGAGTAGGAAGGGACTTTAGAAACTGTCAAGTCCAACTAACAAAAGAGGAAACAGACTCTGGCTTTGCTAAGGTCACATAGGTAGTAAGTTACCAAGCTGGGATTTGAACCCAGGTCTTCTGACGCGAAATCCAGAACATTTTGTTGGCTGCCTTTTCAGATTCCTTTAACACTTCATCCTTATATCACCATTTATATAATTAACTGTTTGCAGGCTGTATCCCCCAGTAGAATGTACTGATGGAGTACGGGCTCTGGAAACCCCCTGGAACTCTCCTTGTAGCCTCCCACTTGATCTGGCCTTTGCCTGAGGTATTCCATTGATCTTCTCTACTGGCCTTTCATGATCTGCACCTGGCCCCATCCTAGACCTCCATTCCTTAATCCTATCAAGACCCCAATTTCCCTTGGCTGCATGGGTCAGGTCCCTGGCATTAGTGGCCCTTCTCTGTTACCTCACAGTCACCTCAGCCTATTGACCATACTTAGACCCTCCCACAATCTTTCTGTATATAAGAGCCATCTCGTTTCCATGAAAGTGCTCATATTCAATCTGGCCTACTTGCATTAGTGACACAAATGCTGAGATTCTTAGAAGTCTAGCCAATATGGCAGATTTTTAGAATCAACCTCTACAGGTGTTTTAATAAATCTTGTTTTGCTTTGGTTGAAAGATGGCTTGGGTAGAATTCATTTGGGCAGGATGTGCGTGCTGCTATTTTGGGGTGCTAGTACCCCTAAACCTCAGTATAAGGGCAGGGTGGGGATTTTTTGTCTTCTGTCTTTGTATCCCTAGCCAGGAAACCTGAGGGTCTTCCCTTCCCAGTTTGATTTTTTTTTTCTTTTTTCTAATTAAAGGGGTCATTCCTTGACTAACTTCTTAAAGAGACCTATTCACTGACTGGGTGAAAGTTACCTTACTCAAAGTGAGAACCTGAAAAGACCTTAGCCTAACAGGGCCAGGGTCTCCCAATGCATCCTGGGCCATCTCTAGTCATCCTGATGAATATCTGGCCATTGGGATGGCCCTAGAGGAGAAAGTGAGGCTAGTGACCTTATACAGCCCTTCTTCACTCAAATCAAAGTCAACTGCAAGTCATGTCATCATTTCCCTGATGTCATGATCCTCTTCAAGAATGAAGGACAAACACAACATAACCTAGTGCCTTACCTTTTTTCTTTCTTCTGGAACCAGACTTAAAATTTCATTGGCATAGGGACCTCCAATAACTTTCCATTTATTATTATTTTTAAAAACATTTTTTTAAAAGAACATTTTAATTTAAAATTTTGAGTTCCAAATTTATTGCTCCCTGCCTACCCTCCCACATGGTAAGCAATCAGATATAGGTTGTACATGTGCAATTATGTAAAACATTTCTACATTAGTCATCATAAGACTTGAATAAAAGAAAAAAATGAAAGAAAGTGAAAAATAGTATGCTGTAGTTTGTATTCAGACAGTATCCATCTCTGGAGGTGGATAGCATGCTTCATCACTAGTGCTCTGGGATTGTTTTGAATTATTGCTGAGAATAAACAAGTCAGTCATAGTTCTTCATTGAACAATATTACTGTTATTCTGGACAATCAGTTCATGTAAATCTTTCTTTTTTTTTAAATCATCCTGCTTGTCATTTCTTATAGCACAATAATATTCCATTATAATCATATACCACAGCTTGTTTAGCCATTCTCCAGTTGTTGGGCATCGCTTTGATTTCCAAGTCTTAGCCACTACAAAAAAAGACCAACTATAAATAGTTTTGTGCAATAAGTCCTTTTCACTTTTTTTGGGTGGCATTGAGGTATCGACACAGCAGTGATATTATTGGATCAAAGGGTATGCATGGTTTTATAGCTGTTTGAGTGTAGTTGTAAATTTCTCTCCAGAATGATTAGATCAGTTCATAATTCTACCAACAGTGCATGAATATCCCAATTTTCCCATATCCTCTCCAACATCTAACTTTTTTTTAGTCATAATAGCCAATTTGGTAGGTGTGAGATGGCTCCTTAGGGTTGTTTTAATTTGCTTTTTTCTAATCAATAGTGATTTAGAATATCTTTTCCTATGACTATAGGTAGCTTTCGTTCCTTTGACCATTTATCAATTAGGGAATGAATTGTTATAAATTTGACTCAGTTCTCCATATATTTGAGAAATGAGGCCTTCATCAGAGATACTTGTTGCAAAAATTTTCTCCCAGTTTTCTGCTTTCCTTAAAATTTTGGTTGCATTGTTTGTACAAAACTTTTAAATTTTATGTAATTAAAATGATCTAGTTTATATTTTATAATGCCCTCTATATCTTCTTGGGTCCTAACTTCTTCCCTATCTATGAATATGACAGATAAACTATTCTGTGATCTCTTAATTTGCTTATAGTTTCTCCCTTTATGTGTAATTCATGTACTTATTTTGACTTTATCTTGGTATACAGTATGAGATGTTGGTCTATACCTAGTATATAGGTCTGTACCTAATTACCTGTTTTCCAGTTTTCCCAGCAGTTTTTGTCAAGCACTGAGTATTTGTTCCAAAAGCTTAGATGTTTGGGTTGGTTGTATACTAGATAAGTATGGTTATTTACTATAAGATATTTTGAACTTAATCTATTCCACTGATCTATGATTCTGTTTCTTAGCCAATACTAGATTGTCTTAGTAATTAGCGCTTTATAATACAGTTTGAGATCTGATACAGCTAGACCACCTTTTCTTATATTTTTTTTCATTGATTCCCTTGATATCCTTGAGCTTTTGCTCTTTCAGATTAATTTTGTTATTATCTTTTCTAGCTCTATAAAATAAATTTTTGATAGTTTGGTATGGCCCTGAATAAATAGATTTATTTAGGTAGAATTGTTATTTTTCTTATATTGTCCCAGGCTACCCATGAATAATTATTATTTTCCCCAGTGTTTATATCTAACTTTATTTGTGTGTAAAGTGTTTTATAGTTGTGTTCCTGAAGTTCCTGGATTTGTCTTGGCAGACAGACTCCCAAGTATTTTACATTGTCTACAGTTATTTCAAATGGAATCTTTCTTTCTACCTCTTGATGATGGACTTTGTTGGTAACATATGGAAATGCTGATGATTCATGTGGATTTATTTTGCATCTTGCAGCTTTGCTAAAGTTATCAACAATTTCAACTAGTTTTTTAGTTGATTCTCTAGGTTTTTCTAAGTATAACATCATATCATCTGCAAAGAGTGATAATTTTGTTTCCTTACTACCTATTCTAATAAAAAATTTCTTCTTTTATTGCTATAGCTAACATTTCTAATACAATATTAAATAATAGAGGTGATAATGGGCATCCTTGCTTCACCCCTGGTTGTACTGGTAAGACTTCTAACTTATCCTCTTTACAAATAATGCTTGCTGATCATTTTAGATAAATATCACTTATCATTTTAAAGTAAGCTCTATTTATCCCTATTCTCTCTGTTTTTCAAAACAGGAATGGGGGTTGCATTTTTTCAAAGGCTTTTTCTGCATCTGTTGAGATAATCATATGATTTCTCGTGGCTTTTTAAATGATATTGTCAATTAAACTGATAATTTTCCTAATATTGAACCAGCCTTGCATTCCTTGTATAAATCCTACCTGGTCATGGTGCATGATACTTGTCATATGTTGCTATAATCTCTTTGCTAGTATTTTATTTAAAAATTTTGCTTCAATATTCATTTGGGAATTTGGTCTGTAAATTACTTTGTCTTGGCTCTTCCTGGTTTAGGTATCAGCACTCTGCCCAATTTTTCAAATAGTTTATATAGTATTGGGATTAATTGTTCTTTAAATATTTGGTAAAATTCACTTGTGAATTCATCTGTTCTTGGGCATTTTTTTTCTTAGGAAGTTCATTGATGGCTTGTTCAATTTCCTTTTCTAAGATTCGGTTATTTAAATAGTTTATTTCTTCTTCCGTTAATCTGGGTAATTCATATTTTTGTAGATACTCATCCTTTTAATTTAGATCATCAAATTTATTGGCATTAATTGGGAAAAATAGCAATAACAATTGCTCTTCATTGGTGGTAAATAACCCCTTTCATTTTTGATGCTAGTAATTTGGTTTTCTTCTTTCCTTTATAAAATCAAATTAATATTTTATTGCTTTTCCTCTCATAAAATCAGCTTCTAGTTTTATTTATTAGTTCAATGGTTTTCCCACTTTCAATTTTATTAATCTCTGCTTTGATTTTCAGGATTTCTGATTTTGTGTTTATTTAGGGATTTTTTTCTAGTTTTTTTTTTTTAGTTACATGCCTAATTCATTGATGTACTTTTTCTCTGCTTTATTGATGTAAGCAATTGGAGATGTAAATTTCCCCCTAATTGCCAGTTTGCCTGCATCCCCCATATTTTGGTATGTTGTCTCTTGTCATTTTCTTTAATGACATTATCAAGTGTTCCTATGATTTGTTCTTTCATCCACTTATTTTTTAGGATTAGATTATTTAATTTCCAATGAATTTTTAGTCTCTTTCATTTGTCCATTATTGAATGTGATCTTTATTGCATTATGATCTGAAAAGGATGCATTTACTATTTCTGCTTTTCTGCATTTGATTGTGAGGTTTTTATGTTAACACATGGTCGATTTTTGGGTAGGTGCCATGTACTGCTGAGAAAAAGATACATTCCTTTCTATTCCCATTCAATTTCATCCAGAGATCTATCATACCTAACTTTTCCAGAATTTTATTCCCCTCCTTAATTTCTTTCTTATTTATTTTTTGGTTTAATTTATCTAGTTCTGAGCAGGGGAAAATGAAGTCTCCCACTAACACATTTTTATTATCTATTTCCTTCTGTAATACATCCAACTTCTTTTCCATGCCATTTGGTGCATATATATTTAATATTGATATGACTTCATTATCTATGGTACTTTTGAGAAAGGTATGGTTTCCTTCCTTATCTCTTTTAATTAGATCTATTTTTGCTTTTGCTTTGTCTGAGATCATGATCTACCCCTGCTTTCTCTGGTTCAGCTGCAGCATAATAGATGCTACTCCAGTCCCTTAGCTTTACCCTGTGTGTATCTCTCTGTTTCATTTGTGTTTCTTGTAAATAACATATTGTAGGATTCTGATTTATCTGCTTCTGTTGTATAGGTGAGTTCATCCCATTCACATTTAAAGTTATAATAACTGTGTATTTCCCTCCACGCTATTTTCCTTTTGTTCCCTCCCCCACTTCTCTCTTATCCCCCACCCTTTCCCTCCTCACAATAATTTTAGTTCCCATCACTGCATTCCCCAATCTACCCTCCTTTTATCAGTTTCTTCAATGTTCTATTATCCCCATCCCTTTTTACTTCTTTATAGAATAAAATAGATTTCTATATCAAGCTGAATGTGTGGGTTACTCCCTCTTTGAGCCAATTTCCATGAGAGTAAGGTTTAAACTTTGCCCACTTCCCCCACCTCCCATTTTCCCTTCCATTATAATAGCTCTTTCATGCCTCTTTTACATGGGATAACTTACTCCATTCAAACTCCCCCCTCTTTCTTCCAGTGTAATTTTCTTTCTCACCCCTTTATTTATTTATTTTTGGCATCATCCCATCAAAGTCACCTTATTTCCACACCCTCTGTCCACATATATTGTTTCTAATTGCTCTTATAGTAATAATATTCTTAAAGAGTTCAAAATGTTATTTTTGTCTTGTAGTGATATAAACAGTTTAATCTTATTGAATTTCTTGTTTTTTCTTTCTTGAATTGTCTCTTTTTGGCTGCTTGCAGTACTTTTTCCTTATGCTGAAAGCTCTGGAATGTGACTGTGTTGTTCCTGGGAGTTTTCATTTTGGGATCTCTTTCAAGTGGTGAGCAATGGATTCTTTCAATTTTTATTTTTCCTTTTGGTTCTAATATATCAAGGTGGTTTTCTTTGATAATTTCTTGAAGAATATTGTCCAGACATTTTTTAATTATGTAGTATAATAATTCTTATATTGTCTCTCTTGCATCTGTTTCTTAGATCAGTTGTTTTTCCATTGAGAAATTTCACATTTTCTTTTTTCTCCTTTTACTTTTTTGGTTTGGTTTGATCATATCTTGATGTCTCATACAGTCATTGGCTTCCATTTTATCAATTCTAATTTTTAAGGAATTATTCTCTTTAGTGAGTCTCTGTACTTCTTTTTTCATTTGATCCATTCTATTTTTTACAGAACTATTTTCCTTGGTAAATCTTTGTATATCTTTTACCATGCTATTGATTCTTTTTTCATGATTCTTGCAATACTCTCATTTCTTTTCTCACTTTTTCTTCTGCTTCTCCAATTTGCTTTTTCAAATCCTTTTTAAGATCTTTCAGGAATTCTATAATATAATTATATAAAAATTATCTATTTTTTGAGGCTTCACACACAGCCAGTTTGACACTATTGTCCTCTTCTAAGTGTTTGCGTTGATCCTCCTTGTCACCATAGTACCTGTCTATAGTCAAGTTCTTTTTTTGCTAATTTTTTCCTGCCTTTCTGTGACTTGGTGTTTTTTATGTGAGAGTTGGGCTCTGGTCCAGCATTGTCCCAGGAATTTTGTGCCAGGGATCAAGGTTTTACTGCTGACTTTCACTGAGCTTCAGGATTTAGCTACTTGCTTTCGCTAGAGGGTGGGCCTCCCTTTTGGCTTGTGCTGGGGTAGGGAGTGGGGACTCTCGGTTGGCCTCCCCTAGATGTGAGGTTTAGCAGCTGACCTGTTGCAGGGATGGGGCCTTGCTGCTGTGTTGCTATGAAAACAGGGTTTGTCCACTGGTAGAACCAGGGGTGGGATCTCACTGCTGGACAGCCCAGGGGCAGGTCTGCTGGTCAGAAATGGGGGTCAAGGCCTTGCTGGTGGCTTATGCTGGGGGTGGGGTTTCTGGGGTGGGGCCTTGCTGAATTGCTCACTTGCCTGGGGGTGGTGCTGCTGGTTTGCAGGAGGGTGGTGCTTCACTAGTGGATTAGCCCAGACTTGGAGCCTTTCTGCAAGCCTCCTGCTGTGAGACTGGCTACTGCTCTAAGATCTTGCTCCCCTCCCATTCCAGTGAGACAGACCTTTACTGCTTCATTGCTCCTAGATCAATTCTGAGGTGATTTTCTAGTTGTTTGGAGGGGAATTTGGCAGGGCTTTATTGGGTTTCTTTCTCATTCTGCCATCTTGGCACCAGAAGATCCATTTATTATTTAAGAAAAACATGTGGTACAGCTAAGATCTCATTATTCCTGACAAGTTTCTCAACACCTACAACAAGGGAGCAGGTTCTCTCTCTCTTTCTTCCCTCTCCTCTCCCTTCCTTCCTGCCTTCCTTCCTGCCTTCCCTCTTTCTTTCCTTCCTCTTTCCTCCTTCTTCCTTCCCTCCCTTCCCCCCTCCCTCCCTTCATCCCAGGATGTGTTTGAGGGAGGACTTTAGCATACATCAATTCTCTATTCACTTTGCCACACTACCTCTCATCTTGCATGCAGTTGGTGTTTAATAAATGCTTGTCATATTGGACTGGGTGAGGGCATGGACAGCTACAGAACACCAGTTCCTGAAAATGAGTGAGGTCCCTCCATTTTCCCTTGGTGGGCTGCTGGTCCTTTACCTCGTTCATAGCACAGTTCAGTAAATAATGCTGGTGAATGATGGATCCTTGGTCCTAGGCACTACTGAGTGCTCTGCTTGGGGTGTCTCACATTCTGCTCCTTTCTTGAACCTCATTGACAATCTCCTTCACCTTGATTCCCAAGAATCTATGTTACACATTAACTGGCCATCATTTCAGCTGGTGCCAGAACCCCAGTCCAAGTAGGGATAACCTCGTCGGAGAGAAAGTTAATGGTCCCCCCATTCCCCTCCGTGTGGAGATCTCTGGAGAAGGAGTTAGCAGATGCTGACATTTTCTTTCTGCAGTTACATTAGGGTGTTGATCTCTGATGAGCCAAAGGCAAAGGGATACACTTGCAGCTGGCTCAATGCCAAGAGGCCTGGCTGGCATCATTGCCCTATCTGGGTACCACCTTTCTCACCTCCCCCCCCGGGAGCTTTGGCCAGGGGAGGCATCTTCTTTTTCTTTTATATCTCCCTTAAAGCACTTTACAGGCAAGAGATGGCCAGAACATATTATCTTTCTGCAAATAATAATTGCAATGTAGTGGAAAGCCTGAAGCTGTTTGATATTGGATGGAATTAGGAAGGCTTAGATTCAAATTCTGTCTTTGATCTACTGTGTGACCTTGGGCAAGTCACTTAGTATTCCCACGACTTATATTTCTCAAATGTAAAATGAGGGGAATGGATTCATGCGTCTAAGTTCTTTTCATGCTTTCAAGCTGATCTTATAGTAGACATGCTATGATCTGCTTCTATAGGCAGCCAGGTGGTGCCCCAGTGCACAGAGCATAGGGTCGGGAGTCAGGAAGATCTGAGTTCAAATTTGGTCTCAGACATTTCCTAGTTATGTGACCCTGGGCAAGTCACTTCATCTTGTTTGCCTCAGTTTCCTCATCTGTAAAAT
>JAQQSK010011368.1:0-12305 GCA_028658325.1 Potorous gilbertii | reverse complement strand
GTGCTATAAAAAATGATGAGCAAGTTCGTTCTAGAAAAGCATGGAAAGATGTATGAAATATTGCACAGTGAAATAAACAGAATCAATAGAGCATTATATAGAGTAACAGTAGTATTGTTCAAAGAGTAACTATGAGTGACAAAGCTATTCTGAGTAATATGCTCATTCATATCAACTACAAAGGATTTATGAAGGAAAATATAATCCACCTTCATAGAAAAAATAGATATATAGAAGTATGCATTGTACGGTTCCACATATATATATATATCTTTATCAAATGAGGGCCTTCTCTAATGCAAAGTTGAGAGGGATGATGGGAGGAAGGGAGACAACTTGGAAGTCAAAATATAACAAAAAAGTTTAAGGAAAGGTGGAATATATACACAATAATGAAATGACAATACATTTTAAAATAGTGAAATAGAAAATGTCTTAATATAGAAGACTCGCTGACTGACAATCACCTAGATTTTTGTGTGGTGATACTCTGGAGTTCCTGTGGATCTTGAATTATTATGTTACAGCTTTTTATGTTCAGACATGCCTTCTAGGGCAAATGAAGTATTGTGAAAATCCTGGATTAAGTAGATGAAGCTATGTATTAAGACCTGTGTTACATTCCTATTAATATGGGAGGAAAGGGAAAAAAGAAGATATTGTACACTTAAAAGTGGTTCTACCACTTACTCTCTTTGTATCTCTGAGTCTTGGTTTCCTTATCTTTAAAATGAAAGGGTTAGACTTGATGTCCTCTAAGGTACCTTTAAACTTTTCAACTCTATATTTACTTTCTTATGATTTTTAAAAGTGTTTTATATTATAGGGAGGAGGAAAAAAATTCTTTCAGTGATATGAATATGAATATGGAAAGCATGACAAATACTTTAAGGCCACATTTAAAGTATGAAAATGATCTTTAAACACCTTTGACAAGTAGAAGGAATGCTTACCCTATTTCTTGTCTCTCTTACTAAAATAAAATAGATTTTAAAAAAGTCATCAATTATTTGTTTGTTCAAATGATGAGCAAGAGTAATCATTTCTAAAGTTAACCATCAACAGTCATTCTCTTTATTACATCAGTTCATACAAAGTTTATGGTCAGCTAACTCCATCACTTTCAGACACCATAACTTCTCACCACCTTTGACAACTGGTCCTTTTACGCAAGTATTTACATATGTGTTTCTGTAATATCTTTTTTTCCTTCAGGTTTTTTTTTAACGTAATTAACTTTTAAGGTCATTATGAAACATGCCTGAACAAAATGTGTGTGTGTATGTGTGTGTGAGTTTCTCTGTCTATGTATATGAATGTGTGCATGTGTTCCACATTGCATGTATAGAGCAACATATTCATAATCCAGATATGGGAATTTTAATATTAACCAGGAATAAATTCTTCTCTAAACCAAACAGAGGTGATACTTCAGAAGGTTTATGAAAACACAGTTTTTAAAAAAAAGTGTGTTATATTTTTGTCAACAGCTCTAATGACAAATGTTTAGTTCTATGGAATAACACTCTTCATAGGAAAAATATTCTTGAAATACATTGATTCATTCACAAGGAATGAAAAAGAGAGACAATGAGAAGTATTTAGTAAAACCAGTCTTCCTGTGTTCTTTTAACAACCTACAATTGTTATTTTGTCATTTCAGTCAAGTTCAATACTTCGTGACCCCTTTTGGGGTTTTCTTCACAAAAATAAAGAAGTGGCGGCCATTTCCTTCTCTACCTCATTTAAAAGATGAGGTAAATAAGGCAATGAGGATTAAGTGACTTGTCCAGGGTCACATAACTAGGAAGTGTTTGTGGTCACATTTGAACTCAGATCTTCCTGACTCCAGGCCTGGAACTCTGTCTGTTGCATCACCTAGTTGCCCTAATCCTGATACTATGATTAAGATATAGGTAATTATTGCCGGATAGAGGAAAAATCCAAACAAGCAAGCAAAAAGCAAACAGGCATAACACTTCAGAAAAACAAAAAAAAATTTGGTTTGGGAATTCTAATTGCTATAGTTTCCACTTCTAACCCAGTACTATTTTCATGTTCATTTTTTTAACTTTTTAACTTTTGGCTGCCATCATCAAGAATAAGTCTGACTCTCCAAAAAAAAAGGTGGCCTGGTCATATAATAAGAATAAGAAAAATCTTAATATGTCTCTGAAATGTTAAAGAACTAAATGAAAACTTATAGCAAATTAGGTAACTTTTCTATGGAAGATTTATGGAAGGACTTGGAGAAGAATTGGGCAGGTTGGTCATGCAGTGGATGGATTACAGAGCCTGAAGTCAGGAAGAATCCTCTTCTTGAGTTCAAATCTGACCTTCGACGCTGACTAGCTGTGGGACCTTAGGCAAGTCATTCAGCCTTTTTTGCCTCAGTTTCCCCATCTTCAAAATGAGCTAGAGAAAGAAATAACAAACCACTCCAGTACCTTTGCCAAGAAAACTGCAAAAGAGTTGTGAATAAAGGGACACAACTGAAAAATAACTAAATACAATAACATAGATAAGAATTACTCAGGATGAGAAGGCATAGATAAATTGCAATCTATGGACAGTGTCCATACCAAATATATACTGAAAAATTGAGGCAATCAATTAATAACAGTAATTAAACACTTCCTCAGCACTAGGCATTGGGGATTCAAACACAAAAATGAAACGTTCTATAGAAAGTAGCAAATACTATTGTTTAAAAGCACAGTCCCTACCAAAACATCATTATCTGCCTATCAGTATTTCACAAGACTGAAAAAAAATACTTCCATTTGCTAAAGGCAAATTGTTTTAAGCAAACTGTTCAGTTTGACAGACAAATTTTGATAGTGAAAATATTGCTTGTGGTCTGAATTATAATATATGGTTGTTATTTTACAGCATGTACAGAGCTTTTAGAAATGGATTGTTTTTCATTATTTTTACAAATATGTCACACTTTTGTTTTAGGGATAGTCATGGCCAACAATTCTTTACCTAGTGCCCAAACCGTAATGATGCATTTGTTTGGATCTTAAACAGAAAACCCAGGCTGCTAGTGGACCATACCGGAAGCCTTCCATAAAATCAGAAATTTTAAGCAGTAGTGGACCCAATAGAATATTTAAGATTTGTAGACCTTGACAGCTTGCATTCAAGTCGCATAGCATTCAGCCATAACAAGGTGTCATAATAGGGCACCAATGAACTAAAATTCTGAGGGAGTCAAAGGTCATCATAGTAACTTATGGTGAGTGAATAGGCTACATCATATTGCCACAGATAATTTATGCAGTGGCAGTGCAAGAAACAGTATCCTACAGGTAGTGTATGATCAGTAAAGGCTATGAATTGCTTATATAGTAATTAATTTAATCAACAAGTACCAAATGCTATGGTCACAAAGAAAAAAAAACCATTGTCCTTGCTCTCAAGTTTGCTACAAGATTGGACAGGCTGAGTGCAATGTTTGTACCCAAGTAATTTGCCTTAGAGGAAGTCCCTCATAATGTGGAGGAGATGCTCTACAGATGACTTCCTGGAGGACATGGACCAGAGTGCTACAAAATAGTTGGCTTATAATTTGTACCCATATTGGTGGGATCACAAAGGCAAGCACTGAGGTAACAGAGCTATACTCTTAAAAATGTTCCAAATTATTAATACTTAGAGAAATGTACATTAAAGTAATTCTGAGGTTTCATCCTGTACTCATAAGGCTGGCAAATAAGACAAATGATCAAAACAAAATGACAAGTGTTGGAGGGACTGAAGGCAAACAGGCACATTAATATACTTTTTAAAATTAAATTTTAGCGATACACTAATGTGCTGTTAGTGGAGGGTATTAATTGATCCAGCCATTATAAAAAAAAAAACCAAAAATGAAAGCAAAAAAGTAACAGTTTAGAACTATATTCCCAAAGTCAGTAGAAGTGAGTATTATCTCCCATAAATCAATATAACCTTAGACTTGCATCCTAGAATTGCTGATTAGGAGAGGAGGAGATCAGCGAAGGGGAGACTCTGTGTGCCCAACCACTGCCCTCACCCACCCCTAAAAAACAACTGAGCCTTAGCATTACACAATACTTATTTTCCTCTGCCCTTCCTTTCAAATACATGCTCTTGAACTCCTCTATTGTCAACAAACGTCATATAACCCTTCCATATTTCTTCTACCTTCTGTGACTTAAGAAAACTACCTTCCTCCTAAAGATGTCACATCTCTTAGCACCTTTTCTAGGGGCTCATTGCTCCCTCTCTAGTATCCCTTTGTGAAACAAAGAGCCAGTAGGAGGAGTTGGTATACACTTAATTCCTTAATGTTACTTTCAGACCATCCCTCTGCCACTATTATGAGGCACTGCCTCTCTGTCTTTCTCTTTTTTTTTCAAATTCACTTTGCCCTCTTCCAACCTTTTTGCTATCATCTACAAAACTCAGATCACTCTCTGTTCTCCATATGTTCAGTACTTGGCTCAGTCTTTTCTTTTACCCTAACTTCTCCTAGTTTGCACACCCTCAAGCATTTCTTATATTCAATTCAATTTAGTAAGAACTTAACAATCATCTGCTTCTAACCAGTCACTGGACTAAATAATGAGGATACAAATACAACAACAAGGTAGTTATATCCTAAAGGAGCTCACATATGATAGCTCCCATTACTTTTGTCTATAGTCTTCCTCAGCCATATCTGAGTGATCATAATTTAAGCCCCACCTCCTCTGCAGCCAAGTGAATTGCCGCAAATGCTGGAATTTCTATTTCAGAATAATGCTTACAAGGTGGAGAGCCAAGATGGCAAAGGATGTGCAAGGACTTGCCTGAGCTCTCCCAAATTCTCCTCCAAATAACATTAAAATAACTCCACAGAAGGAATTTTGATGTGGCAGAAACAATAGAAGGATGAGGTGAAAAAAGTCTAGCCCAGGGCAACTTAGGACTTTGGCAGGAAAGGTCTCTCTCACTGGAGTAAGAATGGAACACAGTGCAGTGCTGGCCATGTACTGGCAAGACAGCAGCAACCCTTGGTGGTGACTGTATCAGTAGAAATGGCTTCTGGAGTTCTCAGACCACAGAGGCTAAGGGGACTGGACAACTGATCAGAGGAGACTCTTTGCTGGCACTGGGAGCATGGCTCTTTTACATCACCCATAGGCAATTCCAGGGTACAGTCTCAGGAGAGGAGGAGCACTATCAGGAGCAGAAATTCTAATCATAGTTCTAGAGTGAAAAAGTGTTTGTTATCTTTCACAGACCAGAACACAGGACTGGAGAGCAATGAACCACACCTCTCCTTAGATTACGGCACCTTGGAAGAACTGAAAACTTACAGATCTCCAGAACTGGCTCAGAAAACAATAGCCCAAGAAACCTGAAGTTTGGGAGAGTGGCCCCTCCATCCCAGGAGCAGAGTTCAATTTTAACATTAAGTTAAAATTTATGACATTGTCTGGGAAAATAAGCAGATAAGAAAAAAAGAAAGAACCTGATCATAGAAAGTTTACTAGGATGACAGAGACGATCAAAGCACAAACTCAAAAGAAAAGAGCCATGTCAAAATATCTACATGCAAAACCTCAAAGGAAAATGTAAATTGGTCTCCAGCAGAGAGCCCAAAAAGGATTTTGAGAGTCAAATAAGGGAGATAGAGGAAAATTGGGGAGCGAAATGAGAGTGATAAAATAAAATCATGAAAAAAGGTAAAGGAGGCATAAAAAATACTGAAGTAACATGTTAAAAAAACAGAATAGGCCAAATGGCAAAAGAGGCACAAAATTCCATTGAAGTGAATTCCCCCAAAAGCAGAATTGGTGAAATGGAAAAGGAGGTACAAAAAAATCACTAATGAAAACAAATCCTTGAAAATTAGAATTGCGCAAGTAGAAGCTTATGACACCATAAGACATCAAGAAACAATAAAACAAAATCAAAAGAATGAAAAAAATCAGAGAAAATGTGAAACATCTCATAGGAAAAGCAATTGACCTGTAAAACAGATCCATGAGAGATAATGTAAGAATTATTGGACTACCTAAATTCCATGATTTAAAAAAAAGAGTCTAGATATTATATTTTAATAAACTACCAAGAAAACTGCCTGGATATGATAGAACTGTACAAATTGAAAATATTGAAAATATACACTGATCATCTCCTGAAAGAGATTACAAAATGAAAATTCTCAGGAATATTAGATCCAAATTTCAAATCTCTCAAGTCAAGCATAAAATATTGCAAGCATCCAGAAAGAAACAATTCAAATATTATGGAGCCACAGTCTGGATAATATAAGATTTAGTAACTTCTATATTAAAGGATGGAAGGGTTTGGAATATGATATTCTGAAGGACAAAGGGACTAGTATTACAATCAAGAATCATCTACCTAGCAAAACTGAGTGCAATATTTCAGGGGAAAAAATGAATATTTAATGAAATTGAATACTTTCAAGCACTCAAGAAACCAGAAGGGAACAGAAAAATTGACATTCAAATACAAGACTCAAGAGTAATGCATAAAGGTAAACATGAAAGAGAAACCATAAGGGATTTAATAAGGGTAAATTGTTTACATTCCAAAATGGGAAGATGATACTTATAACTCCTAAAAACTTTCTCATTTTAGAAGTAATATTAAAAGGAATATTCATAGACAGTGAGTACAGACATGAGTTGACTATAATGTGATTATATAAAAAAAGTGGGTGAGAGATGCACTGAGAGAAAGGGGAAGGGATAGGTAAAATACAGTAAATTATCTCACATAAAAGAGGCATGAAAAAGATTTTACAGTGGAGAGGGAAATGTGGAGCATTAGCAGGTAATGTTTGAAATTTATTTGGAATTATCTCAGACAATGAAAAGCATACACATTCAATTCAGGATAGAAATCTACACAATCCTAGTGGGAAGTAGAAAGGGAGGAAGATAAGAGAGAGGAGAGCTGATAGAAAGGAATGTAGATTAGGGGAAGTGGTGGTCAGAAGCAAAACACTTTTGAGGAGGGGCAAGATGGAGAGAGAGAAGATAGAGGGGGAGAATTATATACATATATATTATATTATATATATTATATACATATATACATGTAATTATATATAATATACATATATCTATACATACATACATATATATGTATATACATGTATTTGAAAATTGGGACACCTAATGCATTGTTAGTGGAGTTGTGAACTGATCCAACCATTCTGGAGAGCAATTTGAAACTACACCCCCAAAGCTATAAAACTTTACATACCCTTTGGCTCATCAATATGACTAGTAGGTCTGTATCCTAAATAAAGTTAAAAAGAAAAAAGTATATACACATATACATACACACGTTAAGTGTGTATATATGCATATGTGTGTGTGTGTGTGTGTATATATATATATATACATATATATATATATATGGATGTATATATTTGTAGCAGCTTTTTGTGTAGTGGCAAAGGATTTAAAATCAAGGGCTTATCCATCAATTGGGAAATTGCTGAACAAGTTGTGATCTATGATTGTGATGAAATATTATTGTGCTATAAGACATGATAAATAGCATGTTTTCAGAAAAAAAAACTAGAATACATTAACTGTTGGAAAGTGTAGTGAGAAGAAACAGAATACTGGATGCAATACCAGCCATATTGTAAGGTGATCAGTTATGATTAACTTAGTTCTTCTCGGCAATACAATGATCTAAGACAATTTGAAAGGATGTAGGGAAAAAGAATTTAGAGAAAGAATTAATGGATTCTGAATGCAGCTTGAAACATACTTAAAAAAAAATTTTTTTGGGGTCTATGTTTTCTTTCACAATATGACTAATATAGAGAGATGTGTTTTGTATGACTGCACATGCATAATCTATATAAAATTGCATGCTTTCTGAATATGGGAGTAGTAGAGGGAGGGAGAGAATTTGGAACTCAGAATTTTAAAGGACAAATGTACAAATTATTCTTAATGTAATTTAAAAAACAAATATTTAAAAAATAAAATAATGCTTATAGAATTCCAACTTGTTTGCCTTAATTTTTCTTGCTTCCTAATATGGGCAATAGAGTGGTAGAATATTATTTATCACTGTGCAAGAAATACAGTAGCTCTTTTGTGTGTTACTTTATATATATGTGTGTGTGTGTATGTGTAAACATGTTTTATATGTGTGTATAAAGAGTTGCATATGTCTGTGAACACACATACATGTATACGTGCATACACATAAATTTCCATATTGTCTATTTTATATATATGTATATATTTATATGTTACATATATCACTGAATGTATCACCTCCAGCAACTCTCAGTCAGGGGTAGGGGAAATTGAGATGGGAGGGGGTCAAATACTTCATCAGTCTTCATGAACCAGAGTTGGTCACTATGTTAATTATAGTTCTTAAGTCATCTGAAGGATTTTTTTGTCTTTATTTTTTATTTATTTTATTTTATTTTATTTATTTATTTTATTTTATTTATTTATAAATTTATTATAAATAAATTTATTTATTTTATTTATTTATAAATTGTTTTTCTGGTTTGGCTCACATCATTCTTTGTCATTTCATACAAGTCTTCTCAGGTTGCTTTAAAACTGTTCCTTTTATTATTTCTTGCACACAACAGCAGCCCATTATATTAATTTATCATAATTTGTTCAGCCATTCCCCAGTTGATGGGGACTCCTTTATTTTCCAGCTCTTTGAAGCTGGAATAAGAGCTGCTATAAATATGTTTATGTATAGGGTCCTTCCCTTATTCTTTATTCTCTTTTGGGTATTAATGTTTTACTAATGTCATCCCTAAGTCAAAGGGTATTCATAGATGAGTCAGTTTGGTGGCATAGTTCCAAACAACTTTTAAGAGTGCTTCTAGACTCCTCTTGAAGATTTCTCACTGTCTCTTGAGACAACCCATTCCACTTTTCTACAGCTCTTACTGTTGGCAAGTATTCTTTAGGTCAATCATTTATAGACTAAATTAATTTAGTCAAAACCTCAAAAGGAAGTTAGCTTCTGGACACAGAAAATGATAATGCCCCTTTCACTCCAATGTGATATTCACATGTATGTGCATATGGAATAAAAAAAGAGGAATGGAAAGAATAATGAATATTATTCATAGAAGGTTAAAATCTCAGCTCTGACGTGTAACAGGTCCTATATTTTAATGGTTACACAACCATGTATAACATGCCTTAAACCATCATGCATATTGCCAACTGTTCAGAGGAAAAATACAAGAGGATATAAAATTGAGTGCTGTGGTTAGTCGATAACAATGATAGGCTGAGGTACCATCTGCTCCTTTGGCATTGGGTCTCCCTGTTTTGAGAGAAACACACTTAGTTTAATTGAAAAAAATAGCACAAACTGCATTTGTGTAGTATGAATTTTCTTGGCAAATTGAACACGAGTCAACTTGAAGCAAATGATATGAGGGTGTTATTCTTGGTTATTTTAGTTTTTACAGTTTATGATTTTCTGAAAAGTTACTGGATCTGAATGAATCTCAATTTCCATTAGAATGCAGAAATTACAATATTTATACTGAGCATTTTCAAAATCTAAATGGAAGTTATTCCTCAAGAAACTGATGTGACCAAATTCCATCCTATTTCTTGAACAATGGATTATTTACATGTGTTAAATGCAGACCATTCAGAAGGAAATACAGGTATTTAAGTGTTGAAAATGGGAATATCCAGTCTCTGTGAGAAGAACAAAAGATACAAGTAATTTAAATGAAAATGCCAATGGCAAAGTTTGAACTCAGTATCCCTGGAATATTAAGGTGATACTTTGTACTCTGTAGTAATACAATATCTGGCTATTACTCAAAAGCATTTGATAGTATTCATTTGGTAACAAAAGACTTAGCACATTATCTCAAGAGTAAGCAGAAAGATTTCTCTCACTCCATAGCACTTCTTTGTAACTGTGATATGTTTTTCATGAGAAAAATGTTTTCATAATTTGGCCACAGAATGAAATACATAGCAATGATCATTCCTGTATTTTTTCAACCATTTTGACTAAATCAATTCAGCCAAACCCCAGAGGAAAACTCATTGCTTGACACAAAAGATAACTGTTCTTTTTCCCTCAAATATAATACTCAAATTCAGAGAAACACTGAAAAATCTATGTATTGATGAAAAGTAAAGCAAACATCCATCATGATAATATACATGATGCTTATAATAAACACTAAAAAGTTGCTGATCCCACGGATATTGTGCTGGTCAATTTCAGTTCTAGGACTGAGGGCTGATGTGAAGAAACACACCTCCTTCCCCTCAAAAAAGAGATGGGAGATTATGGGCATAAAATACTGTATTAATCATCAGATGCTTTCACTGTGTTGATTTAGATTATTTTGTTGGCTACAAGGGAGATGGCAGGGGTTAGGTGTAGAGATATAACGTAAAGTCACATTGGGAAATAACCGTGACAAACAGTGCCGATCACACTTGATAAAGTATATACTGTTAATTATATAATGTGCATATGCAGGTCTTGATTCTTCAGGTTTTCACTTTGACTTTCTCTGTGTGTGGGTGTTCTTATATGTTTACTGACTATTAAAATCATGAGGGTAGTATATCGGTTGAAAACATAAGAGCATTTTTGAAGGGTTGTATTAGTAGCAAGTCTTGATGATTAATTTTACACATGTTAATAAATTGCCATACAACTATTTTCCCACTATTATTTTGGTGAGTCACAAGTGGAGTATTGCCTTCAGTTCATGAAGGACATTGATTAAGCTGGAGATTCTTCAGAGCAAGGCAACCAGGACCACAAAGGGCCTCAAGACCATGCCACTTGAAAATTAATAGAAACAAACAGGACTCTTTAGGTTGAGAAGAAACAAGGTTCACGGAACCTTCACAGAAGATTTAAGGTTCTGTCTTCAAGTATTTGAAAAACTAATATGTGGAAGAGGGATTGTATTGCCCTGTTTGGCCCTAGAGGGCATAACCAGGAAAAATGGGTGGGAGTTGTGGAGAGGCAGATTTAATCTTGGTAAAAAAAAAAAAAAAGTAACAACTGCCCCCAAGTAGAACAGCAGCATCTTGGGTAAGTAGTTTCCCCAATTAGCAAGCCTCAGACAAAGGTTGGATGACCATTTGCCTTTCTGGAACCCCTTCCTAGAAGTCTTTGACCAAAGACTAGAGAGTTCCTCGAGTGGAACGAAGGTGATTCTTGTTCCAGTATGGTTTGGATTCAGATAGCCTCTGAGATGCTGTTATTGCTATAGTCCACAGAAACTTGTAACAGTAATGAAAGCTCTTCTGTGCCTCAATGCATTTGGAATTCATTGACTGCCCAGCATGTTTTTTAATGCATTTCAACTTTTCTCTATATAGTACAGATAGTGATGTGGGTTGGGAAAGAAAGAAAAACCCCACAAACATTGCAGTTTAGATAGTTTCAAAGGTCTTTGGGTATCCCCCTTTCACATGGGTTGTTAGAGGCAAGAAGATTGGACAACATTTATCTTCAATGCAATAGGTAAAGAAACCCCTAATTATGATTGACTACAATGTTTAGAATATGCAGTCCTTTATGATATTAGATTTGTACCTTCCAGCTGAATAGAATTTATTTTAAAGAAAAGAAAGAGGAAAGTGAGCTAATTATAGTCTCTAGTAAAAACAGGAATGCCTGGTAAATGTAACTGAGAATTGAATTATCCATGGTAGGTGACACATATTTCCACTATAAGTAGCCTGAGATCTTTGTCTGAAAAGTATCATATTAAGCATAAAGTACTACTATTATTAGTGAGATCCTTTTAACTTTCTGCATCATATACATTTTTTTTAGCAAAGATGTTCAATCTACAAAAAAAAACTGTCACTGATAATTTTTACAAAGAATTATTTATTTATCCTTAAAAGTCAAAGCAGTGTTAGCTAATGTCTAGTTTAACTATTGACCAAAATATTTCATAGAATTTGTATATATACACATATAAAATGATATATGAATTATTTTCAAAATCTATTGTATTCTGAATCTAGAAAATATCTGCATATGGGTGAGGTTCCTAATTTAGATAAATTAAATTTTGAATTATATTTGTTTTTTCTTACTCCCAAAATGTTACTTTGACGTAAAAAAGTGAGTACTACTTCTTGCAGAGATATGCTTATTTAATCAGTTAAAGCATTTCTTTTTTGGGGGGCTGGGGGAAAAACCCTAGAGAAAATAAAGATGTATATGTGAATTCTCAGACAATACTATCATATCAAGGCAAAGGTTGGCCACAGTTATTTGACTAAGCACAGAGAAAGGAGTTT